>CM050165.1:294273222-294340940 GCA_027410445.1 Discoglossus pictus
TACAACTTATAAAACTCATTTAGTTCAAATATATATATACTTCTTACTGTAAACAATACCTTGAGAGAATCATTAATATTTGATCTCACAATATCACAATATCTTCACCTTTCTCTCTCACACTCTCTCACTGAAATATAGCATCACTTTTCCCCATATATTCTTCCATTATCAAATACTTTTTGCTCACACTCTTACAACTCTCACATTATGATTTCCTTAGGATAAATTCAGCTGATTGCCCTTCTATTCATCCCCATTTATCTCCAGAAACTGCGTGCTTCATTAAAGAGTACTGAGTTTCAATATATAGTATACAAAATGGAAAGACTTCCAGTTGGAACTGTGAAACAAGCTCAATGAGTAATGTAGGCTAGTCAAGCTCCAAGTATATCGGCACATGTAAGAAAGAGACACAGAGACACATTCAACTGCAAGGCCGCATCTTGCATCTCTGCAGGTATGCTGCGGGCTTGAACTCTTCTACAATTACGGTGCTATTCAATTGAACAAGCACGCAAGTTACAGGCCGAAAGCCGAAACCGAAAAACATGCAATCGCATGTAGCATTATAGAGTGTGAACATGATCAATTAAGTAAGACCGTTACTATCCAATGACAAACAGCCAATAGAAAATTATACTGTTATCATCATTACGGCTGTATAAGATGGAGGTTACATGCGATCAGACTTGCAAAGCACAAAATAATAAAAATAAATGACGATTCTGTTCTAGTCCATGTGGGTGGCCTGATATGTATTAACTCATTGATTCTTGAGATCGATATAACCCCGAAATGAAACATTAAATAAAATGATTTTTGATTGCCAATTTGCAAGCTTGAGGCTGTTGTGCTATTAATTCTAATGTCTTTCATCGCTTTCCCCGTCATTTACAGTGCAGTATTGATTTTGTATTTCCTTTAAAAGTGCTACGGACATGTCTTTTACCCCATCTGGTACCTGTAGGATTTTCTTCTACATTAACCTGTAGACCATTTGTGACTCGCAAAAAGATGCCAATTGAAAGGAAATTAGTTTATGGGCTCCTTTATGGGCTCATTTGAATGAGGCTCACAGTCTTTCATTGGCTAGTACATCTAGTACTACAAACACATGAGCCACAGGGGACGTACATTTGCAGGGACTGTTTAAAAGTTTTCAGTGAGTAAAAGCTTTGATGTTTACATGTGCAACTTAACTTTAGGTATTTAATTTTAATGTACGGGCCACATTCAATTGCAAGCCCACAACTCGATCGCAGACAGCCAAATGTCTGCGACTGGGTTTCGGGCTCCAGTTAGTCTCTGATTGTGATGCTATTCAATTGCTCAAGCCCACAAGTTACGGGCCCGAAGCCAAAACCGTAAACCATGCACTGGTTCGGAGTAGTTCAGTACGGGAACATGATCAATTCAGCAATCCTGTATCAATAGCCAATAGAAAAAAAGACCGTCATTATTACCGCAGTAAAACATGGAGGTTACATGTCAATCAATTAGATTTGGGGGTCCAATAAGCGATCAGACTTGCAAACCCGCAAAATAAAGAATTATGAAAATGAATGCCAATACAGTTCTAGTCCATATGGGTGGCCTGATATGTATTAACTAATTGATACCCGAGATCGATTTAACCCCGAAATGACACATAAATATAATTTAATTTCCTGGCGATTTGCGAGCTTGAGACTGCTATTTTTCATTACTTTCCCCGTAATTGACATTGCAGTATTAATTTTTCATTTGCATTTACAGTGCTACAAATAGGTGTTTAACCTCCTTGCGCATCCTCTCTAGCACTCGTAGGATTTTCTCCTTCATTTGCCGTTTACGGGTGAGAAAACATTTGCGGGCATGGGAAATTGAGCAATTGAATAGTGATGTGCGATTTTAGCCTTGCGGAAATGACAGATAAAAGGCTTCTGGAGGCTGTGAGTTACGAGTTTAACCATCACAATATTTTCAAGCCCGTAACTTGGAACCCGGTCGGAGCCCGCAAAAAGACGCCAATTGACTAGCAAAATAGCTTGTGACCTCACTTACGGGCTACCAGATCTCCCAAAACCTCAAATGAGTGTGGCCCTAAGAGCCTTCCATGACCTTTTAACTTACCTGATCTTAGGTTCCACTTTGGTGCTTATTTCAGGACGGTGTACCAGATTGATGTTTGTTTATTACCTCTCTCCATTGTAAAGGCTCTGTGTTGTCTGTCTAGGAATAAGATCAACAGTAGGTATCTTTTATTTGTCCTGCAGTGTAAATGCAAGATTTCTATTTAAGAACACAAACAGTTTAGAAATGAGCATGTATTCTTAAAGGCCCTCTGCCACCACAGAAGGATTTCTGATATTCATGATTTGACTAATATTATCAATACCATCATGCACAAGATTACAGATAACATAAAATTAAATCAACTACATTTGTTTTCTGTGCAAAAAACTGCTTTTGTAATGCTTACAACACGTTCTTTTAAATGCTCAATAGAATGTTCGAGAGATCAGTGGCCCTTTAACTTAAAGAGTTTGTGACAGTAAATCAAAAAGATACTTTAAAAAAGGGAGTTAATATATTTTCGCATAAAAAAGGCATAGAGGGTTATTTAGGATAACAAGAGGAGGGGTATTAATCCATAATTTTGGGGTCAGTAGATTTTTTTTTTCTTTTAGGAGAATAGGCAGTGTTTCAATGGATTTTTTGTTTGGCTTTCTCTGGATCAATTAACAATTCACTAATTACAAGGATCAGAGGAGCTCTAAAAAGGTTTAATCTATTGGACTAAAAGTCTTTTTTCAAACTTGGTTACTGAGTTACTCTTTTAAAAGTAAGACAGCAAATTGGTAACTTCAACATCTGTATGATTTTCTTTAAAAATAATTTTAATTTAATGGTTTACATACCTCATATGTTACTAGTTTTTTATATGCTTCACAAACCTGTGAAGTTTTCGATTCCAAAAAATTAAGTGAATATATTGTATCTCAACTTCCTTAAAATGAAACGCACCCCATGTGGATGAATTATGTTCCTGTGATAATGAGAAATAGAAGTTATGATAGCAAAAAGCATTATTCTTGAGGTTTAGGAACAACTTTTTTATTTGTTTGTTTTTCAAAAAACATATGTTTAAACATTGCAAAAATTTTTTTCCATGTCCCTTTAAGATATGAGGGGTCACAACAGACTCTGCAGTATTGACTATGCAGTGTCTCATACTAGTCCATCAGGGCCAAATCCTCAGCAATGTGCTGCTGAGACATGGCCACTGATTGGCTACTATAAAACAGGAAACTTTCCATATCCCTTTAATATATGTATTTTTCATGCAAAAAATGTTTTTTCCAATGTATAAAACATGTAATTTAAAAAGAACCTCAAATGTATTTTTTTATTAATACTACTATTACTCCTAAGATGGATTTGCATGCATCCCAACAAATGATGTGATACACATATATACTACACATATACAATCACATATAATAGTTGTCAAACCACAAGACATTATCACGCGCACGACTTACTCGCCGTTAACTCGCAGCACTTAGGCGATGGCCAGCCGTTAAGGCACTAAAACTTGCAGCGCAAAGGCGCTCATTGCCTGCAAGCCTCGCAAAGCGGGACGAGCAGTGAAGGCAATGAAACACGCGGGACTTAGCCGCAAAGGAGCACTGATCACACATTGAAACACGCGGGACTTAGCCACCAAACACTTAGTAAACGCGGGGTCGCCTTAGACTGCAAGCAGTTGATCAACCCGGTACTTAGAACAAAAAAAATTACGAGACCCGGGAATTAGAAAAAAATAAATATGAGACACAGGACTTCGAAAAAAAAAAATATGGGATAGGAAAAATACGAAGTTAAAGGCTGAACCGCGCAAAGCAAAAAACAAAAAAAATACACAAAATACAAACAAAAAATACAACAAAAACATCACACACAGCATGGGGGAACAGCCAGGACATCTGGGAGTGAGGTGGAACGCGAATTTAAGTCGATTCGGACAAGTTTCGGCACTCGAAAATCGCCTAAGCGAGAAAAAAAATGGCCGTCAAAAAAAATGAAAACAAGGCTACACGACCCCGGACCATGCAAAACACCAACAACTGCGTAGCACTTTCACACAGGAACGTACGAGATACAAAATACAGTATTACAAATGAAGAAAAATGCTTGCGAACCGCGTAGCACATAGACAAACGACGCCAGTTTACAACACTAACTTGCAACTAATAACATTACAAATCTAAAATGGCGCTTTACACAACTAAACCAGCGGTTTGCCCTCGCGCACGCAGCCTATTTCTAATGCACAGTTGGGACATTGATGACACTTTATGCTCAGGGCAGCAACACTCCAACTGTACATTGTAGGCTGCAGGAAAATAAAAACAGATTGTTAGCTCTTCAGGCTATTGATTGCTGGATATATTACCGTATTTTTCGCCGTATAAGACGCACTTTTTCTTCCCCAAAACTGGGGGAGGAAAGTTGGTGCGTCTTATACGGCGAATATACCTTTTCAAACTGCCTCTGTCCTCTTGATCTCACCCCAGCGCTTCCTACCAGCATCGCGTCGGCCGGTGCGTCCTAGTGACGTCACACACGCAACGCTGCAGTACACGAGGAGTGCTGGTAGGAAGCGCTGGGGTGAGATCAAGATGGCAGAGATCAGAAGAAAGGTGAGGATCAGGAGGGTCAGGGAGGGTCAAGGGCTCCCAAATGCTCCCAAATGCTGCAGTATATGTATGTGTATGGGTGTATGTGTGCATGTATGTGCATGTATGTGTGTGTATGTATGTGTGTGTATGTGTATGTGTGTGTATGTGTGCATGTATGTGTGTGTATATATGTATGTATGTGTATGTATATTTATGTGTGTATGTATATGTATGTATGTGTACTAAGAAACCACCTAATACATCAACTTTATACAAAGAAACATCATCTAAATCACCAAAGAGTAAGCCTCTTATAACAACTAAAGGAGAGCAACATATATGAAGCTGAACATGTAGAAAAAGAAATACAACATCTTCACAAGAAACAACAACATGAATTTATAAAAAATAAAAATAAAAAACTCAGCTGCCTCTTCCAGCAAAACAACATACAACAGCGAATGGAAGAGAGAAGAAATGACCCAAATTTAGTCCTAAATTCTACTAACACCACATCTAAAAACCTACCAACTCAAACAAATAGTTTTTCTGAAAAATATACAAAACAAACAGGAATTGTAAATCTCTCAGACCATCAACTATCACAAGCAGAGACCTCTGTTCTCTCCAAAGGATTGTCTTTCTGTCCAGACATAAAACTAGATAAAATACAACTATACTCGGACATAGAAGAATTCTTCAGGAGATTAAGACTGGCAGAATTTTTCTACAACAAGGGACATACCACAACATCATTAGACTACAGTAACAAGAAAAAAAATACATATTTCAACCCACAACCTGGTCGTAACATCAGACTGGACAGTTATATAGAAAGCTTTCGCCTGAGAACTGCATCCATTATAACAACACAATATAAAAGAGACTTGCACAATCTTACTCCATCAGAAAGAACTGCCATAAAGTTTTTAAAAAACAATCCCAACATCACCATCAAACTGGCAGACAAAGGAGGTGCAGTTGTTATCATGAATACTCAGGACTACATAAATGAAGCCAACAGACAACTGTCAGACAACACCTACTACAAGAAACTGAACCAGGACCCTACAGAAATATATACTCTTCAACTTAAAAAACTCCTCAAAACATTCCCTAAAAATATACATCAGGAATTAGAACAACTAATCCCCGACAATCCTACAACTGGGACTTTCTACTTACTGCCAAAAATCCATAAACCAGGCAACCCAGGGAGACCAATTGTTACAGGTATGGACACACTGACTGAACAGATATCTGGATTTGTTGAAAACATCCTTAAACCATTAGTTAGTAACACCAGTAGCTATATACAGGACACCACTGACTTTCTCAACAAACTCAGTCAGATTAAAGGCCTACCTGCTAACACACTACTTGTTACCATGGACGTAGAGTCTCTTTACAGTAATATCCCACACAAAGATGGCACTGAGGCATGCTTTAGGTTTCTTTCAACAAACAAGCAAAACAATAAATATGGCCCTGATGTTATTGTTAAACTAATAGAATATATCCTTACCCACAACTATTTTACTTTTAACCAAGATACCTACCTACAGATGATGGGGACTGCCATGGGTACCAAAATGGCTCCACAATATGCAAATCTATTTATGGCCAATCTAGAAGAAACATTCTTATCTGTATCAATTCACAAACCATACAAATACTACCGTTACATAGATGATCTGTTCATCATCTGGACAGAAGGAGAAAGCAAACTCAGAGACTTTCATAATTCATTCAACGCCTTCCATTCATCTATAAAACTTAAAATGGATTTCTCCACAGAACAGGTAAACTTTCTAGACACTACTATATCCATCACCAATGGCACTCTCCACTCATCTATATATAGGAAACCTACAGACAGATGTAATTACCTACACAGCTCCAGTTTCCATCCCTCCCACACCAAACAAGCCATCATCCATAGTCAAGCTATTCGATACCATCGGATTTGCTCAAACACTGGAGACCGTGATAAAAATTTAAAAACTCTGTCTGAATCTTTCAAACAAAAAGGTTACAAACCCCGTATTATTACCCAAAAAATATCAACTGCCATCAAAATACCCCGAGAACAACTATTAAACTACAAAACAAAAGAAACTACTTCACGTATACCTCTAGTAACCACATACCATCCAATTTTAGAGAAAATTCGGAAAATAATTAAAGATTTACAACCATTACTAATTGAAGATACTGAATTAAAAAATATATTCCCAAAACCTCCCATCCTTGCATTTAAACAACCACCAAACCTGAAACAAAAACTTGTCAGCAGAAAATTGGCCAATGAACAACTGAATACAAAAAATGGAACTAAACCTTGTAACAAACGTGCCTGTAAATTATGCCAACACATTTGTAATGATGATACAGCCACACATAACAACAAAACCTATAACATCAAAGGATCATATTCATGTACATCGTCAAATGTGGTTTATATGATACAATGCACTTTATGTGACACAGGCTGTTACATTGGAGAAACTGGCCAAAAAATGCATTTAAGGATGAATTTACACAGGCATTCAATAAGAAAACATAATGAAGACAGTTATTGTAGCCCAGTAGGACACCATTTTAGCCAGAATGATCACTCCATCCAAAACTTAAAAGTCAAAATACTCAGAGGAAAATTTAAAAGCAACCAAGAGAGAAAAGCATTTGAAATAAAGATGATTACATTCTTCAACTCTAAAAACACAGGACTTAATATAGATTTGGGTTTTCTAACACATTATCAGAATTTCATGTGATTTTTTTTCTTTTTCTACAATAACAGACTTAGCACTCTTAGTGAGGTGTTTGTCCAACAGGAAAGATATCACCGTGGACTACAGTGCTCTGCTTTTTCATGTATATATTGATGTATATGTGTATTTAATATGTGTATATATGTTTCCTTTGCTATGTTGTGTTTATTCCCCATATTTGAATTTACCTGATGATGTCAGATGCTGTCCCCACTCTATCTGCATCTGCTATTATTATTCAAACTGAGGGTTCCATCTCATGTAGTATTGCTTGAGACTTGATAAAGGGAGGTTAAGCCTCTCGAAAGCTCGTCATTATAAATATAACGTTTGTCCAATACAAAAGGTATCAAATTATATTGCAATACTCATTATTAATCTATATTTATATGGATTAATAATTACTAAATTACTATATATATATATATATATATATATATATATATATATATATATATATATTTGTGTGTAATGTAGGTGTGTATCTGTGTGTAAAGTGTATTTGTGTTTGATTCAGATTTTTTTTTTCTTGTTTTCCTCCTCTAAAAACTAGGTGCGTCTTATCTGCCGGTGCGTCTTATAGGGCGAAAAATACGGTAATTAAAAATAGGTAAAGTATATTAATTTATTAGTTAACAAAATATAGATATATATATCTGTCTTTGTGATGAGCGCCGAAGGTGCTCACAGGAGCAAAAGTACATGAGAGGAGAGGCTCGCAATGAGTGCCGAAGGCCCACAGAGTAGAAAAAGCATTACATTGTGTGGCAAACAGCATTGCCATGGCTTCAAATTGTATTGCCCCGTCATTTTTGACTGGCAAGTCGCTAGTACTATATATTATTCAATATATACAGTATGCTACAGAACAACCCATTTTCCTCCTTGGAAATTGGAGGAAATAACTACAGATGGAACTGGGTGGGTATATTATGGTCTTGGACAGAATGGTCTTGGCAGAATGGTCTTACCTAAAAGACATAACTTTCTTTAAAAAAAAGAGGGACTGTTGGTGTTATGGTTTTGTGTCATGGGGTATTAGCCTGACAGTCATCCACTGCAAGTTCTTAGTCACACTATCACTGATCACTCATTGATCACTCAAAGACTATCCTAATGATATTTTAGAATGAACACATAATGCTGAAGTACCGTCAATAGTTCAAATAATACTTAGGATCAGTGAGGAATATTGGATAAAATACTCACATTGTATATACGGTAAGTATTAAAGTTTTGAAGTTTATACATCACCGCATCTGTTATTGCGTTTTCCTGGTTCAGCCATTTGTAGCATCACATAAAGCACTGTCCTTATTCTACATTGCAGGCTCCACGTTGTCTCTCATATACATGTGGATGGAACAGCTTAATTTCCCCTCTACAATAACATAACATTAAATAGAAGTGTTCAGAGGGTTAATGTCTTGATGTTCTGGAATTGTACTTTCACTGTGTGTATGTGTGTGTTCATCCATTGTACTCTATGAGGACCTAGACATATCACTCATTAGTTGATTGGGCTTTGTGCAACCCAAAATGACTGAATAGCCTGTTTTAAAGTCGTATCATTATTCTGATCTAATTACCAACTGGGCATGCTCTTGTGGTTGCTCACACCCTGCTGTGAGACATAGTGAGATAAAGTTATGTAATTCATGGAACTTTCAAGAGAAATATTCAAAAGTGTTAATCACAACCAATTGTATTTATATTTAGGTATAATTGTACTTCAAATAACTTCAAATTTCTGCAATAACTGGGGCTTGATATATATATTTTTAATAAAAAGGCATACATGGTTATGTAGGAAAGCAAGACGAGAGGTATTGATACGGAGACTACTCCGATGGCCAGAATTGGCAGTGTTTGAGGTTTCAATGGGGGGTTTTGTTGTTGTTGGTGTCGTTTGGCTTTCTCTGGATCAATTAACAATTCACTAATTACTAGGATCAGAAGAGATCTAAAAAGGTTGAACTTGGTGGACTAAAGGTCTTTTTTCAACATTGGTTACTGTGTTTTTCTTTTAAAAGCAAGAGAGCAAATTTGTATTTTCAACATGTTTGATTTTCTTTAAAAATACTTTTAATTACATGGTTTACAACATACCTGATATGTTATTAGTTTGTTGTATGCTTCACAAACCTGTCAAGTTTTAAATTCCCAAAAATGTAGTAAATATACTGTATCTGAACTTCTTTAAATTGAAATGCAGATTACTCCTTCGGTTTGAGGACCCCATGTGGATGAATCATGTTCCTGTGGTAACGAGAGATAGAAGTGTTGTGATAGCAAAAGCATTTTCTGGAGGTTTAAGATCTTTTAATGATGTCATGATGTTCTGATATTGTGACATCACAGTAGTTAAGGGGACATGGAACACAACCTTTTTTTTTTTTTTTTTTTTAAATCAAAAAAGCAGTTTAAACATTGAAAAGATTTCATTTTACATATTTTCCATGTCCCTTTCATATATGAGGGGTCACAACAGAGTACAAATTATGGAAAAAGGGCCACAAACAGTATACTATTACAGGAATGATTAATAAAACTAACAAGAGGATATTCTGTTTTTGGTGCCTTTTTAGAGTTACGCGTTTGGAGAGTTGTGCGCCACTGGCGAGCCTCGCTTTGCGAGGCTCGCCTAAGAACTGCGCCACTGGCCTTCTCCGCTCATTGCAGCCTAAGTACTGCGCCGCTGCTTCGCCTCGCTTTGCGAGGTTCTCATGTGTGATGGCGCTGCTGGCTGAAATGAGCGCCTTTGGCACTCATTACAGCCTAAGTGCTGCTTCACCTCGCTTTGCGAGGCTCACATGAGTGAAGGCACCGCTGGCTCGCCCCGCTTTGCAAGGATCGCGGCTGCGCCATTGCTTTGCGAGGGACGCAAGGCGTGACCAACATTGCAAACGTTCTAGACACTGAACACTATATATATATATATATATATATATATATATATATATGTTATAAGAGCGATTAATGAACAAAACTCCATATTCAATATATAATAAATTACACTTACCTAGTAATAACCAGGGAACATGGTGGATGAAGCATGTTCACAGCACGCCACAATTTTGCTATGTAAAGCTTATCATCCATCACTACCCTAACCATACACCCTAACCCTAGGAAATTGAACAGAATTTCGACCGCGCCACCTAATGGTCGTTGGTCGCCACTGCTGAGAACACCCTCCACACCCCACTTAAAACCCCTTCTTCCCCTTTCTATATCTTAAATCATATGTTTATGTGTGTTTATGTATTTATATGGTATGTCAGAAAGTGTAAATAGACAGGAATACAGTATCATTGTATATAGACATTTCTGTACACATTAAAACTTATTTCAATGTACTGCACTGGCATCATCGGGTAGCCTTCTGTCCCCTGAAAATGTGCTGCCCTAGGCCTGGTACTCCTGGGCCTAGGCAGAAACAAATCCTTGACTTGTTGCTATGGTTACTGAGTGATCTGCACCCTAACTGTTGCTAGGTACTGCCATGAGAATGATGTAGTGTATTGATTTAAATGTGCTGTCAGTTACAGATGTGAAATAGAACCTCATGTCGGCGCGCCTTATGCGCCACGTCGTAGGGCGCTGTGGTGTAGCGTTTAAGAGCAGCATTCAGACTCTGTGCGGCTAGATAATGCAAAAGGACCTATGTTTTTATAATTAAGAAAAAATATAAATAGCAATAAACTGTCATTAATCCTTCCCTTTTATACATATGTCCTTGACATACCCAGGACATATGTATAAAAGTGGAGGAAAAATGACATTGTGTATTCATTGGAACAACAATGTTATCATTTCAGTATAACACTCACCTACACATATTATGATATACACATATACTATTAATAATACTAAGAATAATACATAGTATGGTGTGTGTATATATATATATATATATATATATATACATAAGACACACATGAATACTTACACCCAGTTACACCCAGACAGCTTCGGTCCTTATTGTTTCTACGGGCTCTATCCATGTCACAGCTTCCTGCCGCCTCTTTACCCCCTGGGGTTACATGAAATCTGCTTCACCAATGTGCACGTGAGCCTGAGGTTGTGTTGTGATGTCACGGCGTAATGTGACCAATCAGCAACGACCATTATATATATGATATCAGATTTTAAACAAAAACAAGGGAATGAAAAATGAGGGCTGCAAGGGTTAAAAAATGTATTTTCATCAACTCTAGATATTCATGAGGTGGTAAACAAACTTAATTTTGTTATGATTATGAAAAAATGACTCATACATGGACTAGCACAATATATGGGAAGACTGGGGCAAATCGGACAGTTCTATATAAATATCATAGAAACACTTATATATCCACGGCTTAATTAGAGGACCCACAATGGGGGAGATTTGGTTATATTGTGTTGTATTGTTTAAGTTTGTGTAGAATAGCTGCTCTTCAACCCGACCCTCTTGGCATTCAGGAGGATGGGAGTAACGTTTTAGAGTAGTTAAAATTATGCATATATATGACTATTTTTTTTTTTAATTTAAATTCCTACATGGTGGAAAAGTAATAGAACGTATACAGCCTTATTTAATTGTGATTTGGTCAATTCTATAGGGGTCTATATAAGCACGGAGCATATTTTTTTACAGATGTTTTTAGTTAGTGATCTTCTATACAAAACCAAGGTCTTCACTAACTAAAAACTAAAAAAATATGCTCTGCAGAGGCTTTGTTCAGTTTGTTCTTAGAGTAAGGGCTAGAGTTAGATTCAGTGGTTAGGGTTCAGGGCTAGGGTTAAGGTAGTGGTGGATGATAAGCAATACATAGTAAAGTAGTTGTGAGCTGTGCACTGCTGGGAGGGACAAAACAGGAATGGTCCATAAAAACTTTTCTAATATCTGAAACCTTTTAACAAACAAAAAATGACTTAAACCTTTTTTTTCTCTAGGAAAGGTGTTTGAGTGGATGTAATGAACTTATATCCAGGGCCAGTATAAGGCTTTATTATAAATATTCTTATGTATTCAGCATGAACATTTTATTCAGTGCTGACTCTATCTTGAAGCAAGAGGGTAAAATTATAGTTAATGAATGAATAGGAAATGAATGACCAAATTAAAAACATCAGTAAAAGGATTGGTTAAGTTGTAGGAAATATTTTTATCCCTCATATACTGTATGAGAAAATGGAGCGGAAACACACTGAAATATCAAATAAAATTGATTATTGCTGTACAAATGTCTTTACCTAATTTATCAACATGAGATGTTTGATCAGTAGAAAGGATTACATTTGTTTCAATCCTATTGTCTAATGAGATGTATTTTTATGTCACAATATTTGTGACAAAATTAGTCACTGAGTTAAATAAACATTTTATATGTCATAATATTTGTAAGCCTCCATTTGGAGCAGAATATTTACAATTACTACATGGGGATCAATATATTGGTTCAAAATGTTTACCCTTTTGTTAGATATTACATAATACAGACATAATAATATATTCACTTTGTTTTTGATAAGGATCATTACATGCATTTGGAAGCTTCAGACTTGAAGGTAATTTCTCTTTTGCTGTAAGAGTAATAAAGATACTTCCATAATTGGTTAAATGTTTAGTCATTATTGTAACTATATGATAGAAGGTAATCGCATCAGAAATATTAAAGGGCCACTTAATTCAGCACAATTTGGACCACACCACAGTAAAGATATCCTAAAAGCATGTTGAAATACATTTTTTATTTTTTTAAATATGTGCATTCAAAGATAATTTAATAAATTAACTTTGTGTTTACATGTGTCACTGACAAGCCCCCAGACAGACCCACAGCAACATCTCTGTGTAGTAAGCTTAAGGAAAAAAAGAAATTAATCTGTGTAGAGAATGGAGTGATGGAAACACCTAAAAAGGTTAGCTGCTAAAAAACTTTGTCGCCTCAGTGCCTTCACTGCATGGTTCCACATATGATATTAATCATGTTACAGTCAGGAGGCAGGATACAGTGTGTTTGTAAACAGACCTGAAACGTTAGATTTTTTAGGTGCTATTAGTGTAAAAAAATACATAATTTTTACATACAATCTTGTGCTCTTTCCCACAACAATGAGCACCAACAGTGAGGTAAATGGCCCTTTAACCTGGTGATTAATCAATGCACTACACAGCTATGATGTTTTGTAAGATGTCCTTTGTTCCTCTGTGATATACGAACATGTATTTTATTCGAATATAGCCTTCATTTATTTTTACTATGTACATAGATATTGTAATAAAGTTGGGAAGATTGATAAAGTAGTATGGAAAGTTTTAATGAATGAATCAGATGTAACTATTATGAATTGCCTACAATATTATATTTCTTCCTGTTGGTGGACTTACCTTTAAATATGGGTATGTGATGTCAGAAGCTATCTTTGAAAAACATAGATAGGTGGGGGTCCCAGTAAAAACTATGTTGAGTTCCTCTTAAACTGTTCCTCTTAACTTTCAGTCTAACCCATATATTTACACTATTCTCCAAGGATTCCTGCTATCGGCTGGTTGGAATATGCGGCCTACACCTAAGGTTTAGCTATAATTATTAGACATACAGTGTCTTGCTAAAGTATTCACCCCCTTGACTTTTTACCTATTTTATTACATTACAGCCTTAAGTTCAATATTTTGTTAATCTGAATTATATGTGATGGATCAGAACACAATAGTCTAAGTTGGTAAAGTGAAATGAGAAAAATATATACAGTGGATATAAAAAGTATACACACCCCTGTTAAAATGTCAGGTTTCTGTGCTGTAAAAAAATGAGACAAAGATAAATCATTTCAGAACGTTTTCCACCTTTAATGTGACCTATAAACTGTACAACTCAATTTAAAAACAAACTGAAATCTTTTAGGTAGAGGGAAGAAAAAATATAAAAATAAAATAATATGGTTGCATTAGTATGCACACCCTTAAACTAATACTTTGTTGAAGCACCTTTTGATTTTATTACAGCACTCAGTGTGATCTCATTGGGCTAGAAGTGAGCACAACACTGACACAATGTCTATTGGTACCCTGATTGGAGCAGTACCAGAGCTCTGTGTGAGAGAAGTCAGAAGTCTCACAGTGCTGTGTGTGAGTGTTTGAGGGAGGAATGGCATAAGAGGGTTGTATATCTTGACCCATGCATGATCCATTTAGGCTAGGTAATGAAATAACGGACACGACACCTGGAGTTGGGAGAAACAACGGGCCACAGCTTTATTTTGAACAATGTAAACAACAACCATAACTTATTTAAATGACTAATTTAGTCCTTTCTTTCCGGGGGAGGAGCCCGGCCACGAACAGTGACCTCACGCTTTGAGCCCTGCCCAAAGCCCCAATGCTTATCTTTAAGCACGCCCTGTGAGGTGGGGCCATCGCCCCCTTAGGCCAGTGGGCCGAGCAACTCACCTCCCGCCGCCAAGTCATAAATTAACAATACACAACATACAATAGCCACTTCTCCGAATTCGTTAACCAAAATATATATTTATTTCTATTTTTTTTTTTTTTTTAAAGAATACTCCATATACATTTTTTAACAACAAAATACAGGGTGGGTGGGTGGGATTTCAGTCGGGAGACCGCGCTGCTGTGACAAACGGCGCGAAACGGGCTTCCGACACGCCCCCAGATGCACCTGATTGGCTGTCAGCCTCACAGGCTCCGCTGGGTCACGCGACGCTACGGGCTGACCCAGGGAGCCTGTGCAGCCTCTGCGTCATACATGACCCATGCATGATCCATTTAGGCTAGGTAATGAAATAACGGACACGACAACTGGAGTTGGGAGAAACAACGGGCCACAGCTTTATTTTGAACAATGTAAACAACAACCATAACTTATTTAAATGAATAATTTAGTCCTTTCTTTCCGGGGGAGGAGCCCAGCCACGAACAGTGACCTCACGCTTTGAGCCCTGCCCAAAGCCCCAATGCTTATCTTTAAGCACGCCGTGTGAGGTGGGGCCATCGCCCCCTTAGGCCAGTGGGCCGGGCAACTCACCTCCCGCCACGGAGCATGCGAGGGACGCCTCCCGAGGCTGCGATCCCCCCCTGCTGGACATTAAAGCCAAAGCCTGCAAAACACTCTCCCTAAACTCCAACATCATCAACTCGTACCCTATTTCCGTAAGATGAACCTTATCTTTCGCGAAAAAATCATCAGCACCGACCGGTTCGAACTCTTTATACCGGATGGCAACAAAACCCTGTTTCCTCACAAAACTCGTGATCTGCTGGTTGATCTTTTGTCTAGCCTTGTCCAAACATACTGGGTCGCGTGCGTTACGCCACGATCTCCTCTTAATCATCTCAGACCAGATAAGGAACGTGCCAGGGAACTTCTTTACCCACTTCTCAACGTCTCGTCTCATAACTTTCAGCATCCGTCTCATAGGAACTGTCCCCAAATCATTCCCGCCGGCATGAATTAATATCACACTGGGCTGACCGTAACACTGCGTGTAAGTATCCAGGAGACCGTCGAGCTGCGCCCATCGCAGACCCCGAATACCACACCACCGTACGCGCAAGTCCGTAACAGGAAAGCCCAGTTGTGCCTTTTCTTCGGTAACTGCTGCTAACCTGTGGGCCCAGTACACGTATGAATGGCCCACAATCCATAGTTGCTTCTGTTCCCCTGAAAGTAGAAAGCAACACCATTATACCACTGCATTTGGCGTTACATAGGACCGAAAACGTTCTGAATCCCACCTCCCGATGCGCTTTACTGCCGCGTCGGGCAACCCCAACCTAGCTGCTTCCGTGGCAGCTCCAATACGAAAAGAGTGTGTTCCGAAGTCTGACTGCTTAAAACCGAGCAGATGCAGTGCGCTTTTTAAAACTTTTTTAAATTGATACTGTGACAGTGCCGTTCCATCGGCGTGTACCAGCAGCGAACACCGTCCCGCCGGTCGCTGCTTAAGGTACTCCTTTACACATGCATATGGGCAACACTCCGTGCCAACTTGATGCAGAACAACTTCTCTTCCTTTCCCCACTTGGTCGGTCTTTGACCTCCGCAACCACAATACCACCGTGCCTTCCCTGAGGCAGGTATCCACCAATTGCAGTCCCCCCAAACCGTGTCTACTGTTCGCGACTAACTCCCCTATCCTAAACGCTCCGAAGAACGCCAGGGAAAAAGCCGTTCGGAAAAGTAGGGATTCAAAGGGGTTTCTGAAAACCACCACCAACTCCTGAGCCAATCTCAGTAACAAGGCAAATGTTATTGGCCGCCTACTATCCGGCCTTTGCAACCCGTTGAACATTCCGCGCACCACCTTGCGCACTAGAAACTCCTTTGTAAGGTCCCTCTGCCCAGCAAGCTTAAACATAAAAGCAAGCGCCGTGACCTGTCTCCCTACTACGGCTCTTGATTCGCCTTGCTCGGCGCACCGCAGCAGGTACCAAAGCAGGATCCCTATGCTCTTCTCTTCCGTCTTGGCACCACCTGCCAGTGCCACTAGACTATCCCATTTTGCCCACACGCGTCTATAAGCGGTCCATGTCGCTGGGGCAACAGACTGTCTCACGAGTCTCGTTACCTGACAGCTCCAATCTCCCAAAGCTCCTCAAGGAATGTGCTCCCCCAGAGCGTTCGCATAAGGAGCCAGCGCCCTGAAGCGGTCCTCCTGAAACCGAGAGAAGGCGTAAGCAATTCCGTTATCTACTACTGTCACATGTCTTGCCTGAAACCATATGTTCAGGCGAAGACAACATAGCACAAGATGCCGGAGCAATCTTATCACCGGTACGGATGTTGCCGTGATGTTGTTCACGGCCTCCACCAACCCCTTATTAACCGAATGGAATATGACTCGGCGGTCCCTGAAACTGGCACCCTATAAGTGAACCGCTACCACCATAGGGAACAGCTCGAGGAATGTGGGGTTCTGCATTAAACCCGCCTCTTCCCATTCCTCTGGCCACGCCGCAGCGCACCATCTCCCTTGGAGATAAGCCCCACAGCCAACCGGTCCGGACCCGTCGGTGTGGAGATCTAGCTCTGCGTTGGTGGCGCCCTTCTTTTGAAGGAGCACCCGTCCATTAAAATCGTCGAGGAACACCGCCCACACCCTCGCATCACCACGCATAACCCTGGAGACTGTTAAGAAATGATGCGGCTTCGCAATCCCTATAGTAGCCAGTGACATCCTTCTACAGAATATCCGCCCCATGGGGATAATTCTGCATGCAAAGTTCAACTTCCCTAATATTGATTGCAACAGCCGCAAAGTTACCCTCCGCGCGCCCTGTAGCGCCTTAATCTCCGCTTGCATGTCCTCCACCTTCTCCAAGGGAAGACTGCACTCCATTTTGTAGGAGTCAATCCGAATCCCTAGAAAAGTCAATTGTTCCGTAGGGCCCTCCGTTTTGTCATGGGCCAGCGGTACCCCGAATTCTGTACAGATTTCGGTGAAAACCTCCAGCATGAAACGGCAAGCGTCGTTTCCTGCTGGACCAACGAAAAGGAAATCATCGAGGTAGTGGGTAATACTCCTGTACCCAGCTTCGATGCTCGCGACCCATTGTAAAAATTTGCTGAAAGCCTCAAAGTAAGCACAGGATATTGAGCATCCCATGGGTAAACATAAATCAACGAAGTAACTTCCGTCTACGAAGCACCCTAGCAGCCGATGGCTTGACGGGTGTACGGGGAGCAATCTGAATGCTGCCTCGATGTCCACTTTTGCCATAAGGGCCCCGTGGCCCTCCCTCCTCACCAGGTCGACCGCCCGGTCAAATGACTCGTAAGACACAGTAGCCTGGTCTTTTGAGATGCCGTCGTTTACCAAACGACCTCTGGGGTAGGAAAGATGTTGTATCAGCCTAAATTTACCCTTCTCCTTCTTGGGGACCACCCCAAGTGGAGACACGACTAAACCCGGAATGGGCGGGGCCGCAAATGGCCCTGCCATCCTCCCCAATTTTACCTCGTTGAGAACCTTAGCTTGAGCTACCCCTGGGAAATCCCTGGCCGACTTCAGATTTGGAACAAGAAAACCCTGAATGTCAACACCGCATGGAATACGGAATCCTTCTCGGAAACCGTCCTCCAGCAGGCGCGCGGCTTCGGCGGTGCCTGCCAATTTACCGTAGCGTTTTAGCCACGGCAGCATGGCGAGGAGGCGTATGGGCGTCCTGCCCCTTTGCAGGAGATTCGCCCCTGCCTCCCTCTTTTGGTCTACCGCATCTAGACAGGGGGTGCTCCCCTCCACAATTTGAACATGTGTGCTTAAACCTGCAGTTGGGGGCCCATCTACAGACCCCCTCGTTATACGCAAAACAGGTCTTGAGGCCTGCTCCTGAGGCGTGGGTGGGGCCCTTAGCTCCACCGGCCCCGCTCCGAAAGGGCGTTGTGACTCTCATTGGTGTCATAATGTTTAGCCAATACGCCACCGCCTTGTCACTCCACGCCATGCTTGGCCTTGAGGCCAAGTATTGCCAGAATTCCTCATCGTACCGCCACCAGGCTGTACCCCCATAGACCTTGTGAGCATTCCGAATTTATCTATGTAAACGAATAATCCCGAACTCTGTTCGGGGTGTCGCTCAATCAGTACGCAAGCCCATATTGAAAATGCTTGCAGCCATGTATCAAACGTCCTAGGTAGCCTAGCAAAAGATTTCCGCCGCTCGTCCCTCTCCCTGGGGCCCCTCTCGGCCAAATCTGTTTGCCTAGACATAGGGAGAAGGGAGAACAACTCTATAAATTCCCTCCTCCAGATCTTTTCCTTAACCTCCTGGGTAAGGTGTGCCCCTAAGTTATCCAACGAGCATAAGACTATAGGCCTCATGGCTGCGTCGGTAACTCCTGCATCGGTACTACCTATTGCTGCAATCGCATTCCCTACCGGCTCGGGCGGGCGCATGCTAGGTATCGCCTCGCTTGCGCTCGCTGGCGCCACTGTAGCTGCTGGCTGGGACCACGCACCCTTCGCTAGCCCCCTTATCCAAGCTCCCATTTCGTGCTCGCCAACCGCAATGTTGTGCGCAGCTAGTAGAGTCTTCAATGACCCGATAAACCCTCCCCTGTCTGCTGCGCAGCTCAAATCTGAGCGCTTACCTGCTTCTGGAAGCCTTGGAGTGGATACGGCCAACGGAGTATCCCTGCGTCTCTCCTGACGCTCCGGGGACTCTGACCGTCTGGCCCTCCGCGGGCTCCTCCTCTCAGATCCAGTGCATGCACAGCTGCACCGACAAGATCTCCTGCTTCTCGACCTGGATCTCCTTCTGGATCTGTGGGTACAAGAAGAACAGTCACTAGCTCTCCGCGACCTGCATGCCCGTGCCCATACCGCCCTTTCCTCATCTGAGGAACGGTCCTGGTCACCTAAGCCTGCGCGGCTGGAGTAGGCTAGCACTGCCTCCGCCGCCCCCTGTAGGGGTTCCCCTGAGACTTCCTCGGGCGTTGGAACATCCTGTTGTTGGTCGGTCTTAGACCCTTTGTGCTGTGGCCTAACCGTCTCGCCCTCAGTCTCTACTCTGCTACGTCTTAGCGGTGTGTGCGTAAATAGTAGCGGACTGTACCTGCTCGTAGCCTTCTTAGCTCGAGTGGGGCGTCCTAGCCTCGCCACTGCCGCTGTCACTGGCATGTCATCAATCATGACCATGCTGTCCTGGCTATTCATTTCTCTGATCACTCCGTCTCTTCTTTCTCTCGTCGTCGCCATGTTCCTCTCACCGCCAATTGGGCGTCCCTGTAAAGTACCAGAAGCACTGTTATTGAGGGAAACCCCAGGGACCGTCTGCTTGGCACCGTGAGGGTCTGTAGGTGCCTTTTTAGGACTCCCGGCTTTTTTCTTACCCCCTGCACCCCCCCTACGGGGTGTTAGAGGGGTGTTTCTCGACCTTTGCCGTGGCCTGGGACCTTTAGGCAAGTTGGCTGGTGGTGGCCGGAGTGCTAGGCCCTCACCCCCACCGCCCGTGGTCCTGGCGCTCGCCTGCCTGGGGTGTATGGGGTCCCGGCCGCCCTGACCTGTAACCCCCCCATCTCTTGTGTCTCTGCTGCCTGATGGACGGGGGTCTGGTAGCCCTACAGTGGTGGGATGGGAAAAAAATTCCCTGGAGCCGTCAGAATTGACTAGGACACCAGCCAGCGCAGGCTGATCCTGTTCAATGTGCTGAGGTCCAAGCGCAGAAGGCATGGGAGGTCCCAGCCTGTCCTGCACCCACCTGACCCCTTGGCTTAGGGCACGGGTCCTAACTTCAGCCAGTAAAGCCTCTAAGCCTTCTGGATCCATAATAAGCTAAAAAGGGAACACACAGGGGGAAAACACCCAGGCACCAACACCAGGCACCCACAGCAACAAGCACACACACAGACACAGACAAGACACACACACAAAAAACTGAGGAAGAAAATACAACAATTAAGAGCAGCCTCAACATATACAGCCCCTTATGTGCTGGTAAGCTGGGGTAACAGTCTCAGTATTAAACCTTCCTACTGTGTTTAATGCTGCAGGACCTTAGACCTCCGTCCGTTTCAGTCGGGAGACCGCGCTGCTGTGACAAACGGCGCGAAGCGGGCTTCCGACACGCCCCCCGACGCACCTGATTGGCTGTCAGCCTCACAGGCTCCGCTGGGTCACGCGACGCTACGGGCTGACCCAGGGAGCCTGTGCAGCCTCCGCGTCATACAGAATAGAGAAATGTAAGAGCTTTATGCGTACACGATAGGCAGTATAGCACCGCTGAATGTATGTGGGTACCAATGCAAGAACAGGTAGGACCCAGAGGTTAAAGGGGTTAGGGTTAGGTATGGCGCCGACATCAGCTCTACGTTCAACAACTTGCGCTCTTTTATCCACGCGCATTTGTCCCCAGCGAGCTTATGAGGGCGACATATTGTCGTCACGCATTTGCCCGGCACCCTGAAGTCGGGGTGCCATATTATCAAATACCCTCTTTCAGGTGAAACAAAGAAAAAATGCTTTCAGTGTCCCTTTAGATTACATACATTTTCTAGATATACTTCCCCATGTAATCTCCCTACCTGTGTCTTGTTCAGTGACATTATATTAAAACATTAATCACACCCACTAACATCATCTGGGACCTGTTTCCTGCACTAACAAACCAGATTTCTAATTCACTTATTACTGGTTAGTCACCATTGGGAATACAATATAGGTTAATATAGAGTACCATGGTTATCATAAGATGACATAAAGGTTTCACAGAACATGGGCTGGGTTTAGGGTTACAATTTGTAATCATAACTGGACCTTGTACCGGCAATTGGTTTCATGTTTATGATTAAAACCCAATCAGGTTCTCTTCATATAACGTATATATCTGATAGATGTAAAACTCAGTAGCTGCGGATCACCTATGTGGCCACGCAACATAACACACGTAGAATACTAATTGCAAAGTAGACCTTTAACCCTCCCTCCATTAATGACCACTTAACATGTCACATTGCAGCTACTTTACAGGGTCAGTGACCAGTAACAATAATGGTCTTTAGGAAGAGGCAATGTAGGGGGGACTTGGGGAGGTAGAGGGGATGGATGGGAACACTTAGGGAGGTGTTCAAGAAGGTTAGGGAGAGCTGAAGTTGTGAATAGACAATAAATGAAATATATAAATGTATATATAAAAAATAAAAAAAAAATTGCATAAAATATTTTGCCACTTGGTTTGCTTTTTTATAACACTGAAAGGGTTAAAAAAAAAACGCTGTAGCAGACTTATAGTAGGCTTTCACCTGTTTAGTTAACACACTATTAGCAATAAAATTTTTATTTAAAAAAACAAATCAATGTATCTTTTACATTTAAAGTTTAATATAGCAAACTCAGAGTGATCTGCTTCTTTGCAGCCTATATTAGGTGCCTAGGTAGTAAAAACTGATCTGCCCAAGAGGCTGTCCTAAAAAAAAAATTGGGGACTGGTTGGTTTGCCTGCACACCCCATTCCACTCTCTAGACTCTGAATAGGGACGGAGGGTAGCAGAGCTGCTTAAACCTCTTAAACCTGGAAGACCAATTGCTAATATAGGCCCTCATTAAATTAGCCCTCGTAGTTCCCTCGATCCTCACAAAAAGCAGTTTTTTGCTGTTTGCGAGGACCGAATCTCGAATACTTCTCTCACAGCCTGCTTTCCGAGATGACTCTGAAAAATGGCAGAGAATAAGCTCCAAGAGAGCTACAGAGTAACACGCGGCCCTAAATCTATGAGGTGAATCTCGCACCTCGGAAGAATCCCCACGGGCACAAAAAAGTGCTAGCAAGGGATCCTAAATCACATACGTGCTGCCTCGGAGCAGACCCAGACAGCCGTGTGATGCTCCCCCCAGCTCCCTAAACACATCCCCATGCAGCAGGGACCCCGATCGCCCCCCCCCCCCCCACATTAACACCTTGCAGCGGGGGGCCCGGTCGACATAGATCAGGCCCGCGCTGCATTTAAAACTTGTAAAATTAAAATTAAAATTGTCCTTACATTAACCCCTTGCTGCAGGGGTCCATAGGGACCCACACAGCCACCCCACATTAACCCCTTGCAGCGGGGGTCCCCGATCGGCACAGATCATGACCCCATTGCATTTAAAATTTTACATTTCCCGCCTCACGGGTCCTTAAAGGACCATAAAGGTCCTGAAAGAACTTGCGCTAGAAAATATTAACCCCAGACAACTAAAATTAACACCACAACTCCATAATTAACCCTGTCACTCATGGGGGTCAATACAGACCCCCATAATCCCTTAATTAACCCTATAACTCATGGGGGTCAATACAGACCCCGATAAGCTCTTAATTAGCCCTGTCACTCATGGGTGTCAATACAGACCCCCATAAGCCCTTAATTAACCCTTTCACTCATGGGGGTCAATACAGACCCCCATAAGCCTTAATTGACCCTGTCACTCATGGGGGTCAATACAGACGCCCATAAGCCCTTAATTAACCCTAAAAATCATGGGGTTCAATACAGACCCCCATAAGCCCTTAATTAACCCTATAACTCATGGGGGTCAATACAGACCCCCATAAACCCTGATGTTCTTTGGGTGACTAATCCCACAGATTAACCACCATTACTGTGAAGAAACCCTATAACTCATAGGGGTCAATACAGACCCCCATAAGCCTTAATTAACCCTATAACTCATGGGGGTCAATACAGACCCCCATAAGCCCTTAATTAACCCTATAACTCCTAGGGGTCAATACAGACCACCATAAGCCCTTAATTAGCCCTGTCACTCATTGGGGTCAATACAGAACCCCATATGCCTTTATTAATCCTATAACTCATAGGGGTCAATACAGACCACCATAAGCCCTTAATTAGCCCTGTCACACATGGGGGTCAATACAGACCCCCATAATCCTTAATTAACCCTATAACTCATGGGGGTCAATACACACCCCCATAAGCCCTTAATTAACCCTATAACTCATGGGGGTCAGTACAGACCTCCATAAGCCTTAATTAAACGTGTCACTCATGGGAGTCAATACAGACCCCCATAAGCCCTTAATTTACCCTGTCACTCATGGGGGTCAATACAGACCCCCATAAGCCTTAATTAACCCTATAACTCATAGGGGTCAATACAGACCACCATACGCCCTAAATTAGCCCTGTCACTCATGGGGGTCAATACAGACCCCCATAAGCCCTTAATTAACCCTATAACTCATGGGGGTCAATACACACCCCCATAAGCCCTTAATTAACCCTATAACTCATGGGGGTCAGGACAGACCTCCATAAGCCTTAATTAAACGTGTCACTCATGGGGGTCAATACAGACCCCCATAAGCCCTTAATTAACCCTGTCACTCATGGGGGTCAATACAGACCCCCATAAGCCTTAATTAACCCTATAACTCATGGGGGTCAATACAGACCCCCATAAGCCCTTAATTAACCCTTTCACTCATGGGGGTCAACACAGACCCCCATAAGCCCTTAATAAACCCTATAACTTATGGGGGTCTATACAGACCCCCATAAGCCCTTAATTAACTCTACAACTCATGGGGGTCAATACAGACCCCCATAAGCCCGGATGTTCTTTGGGTGAATAATCCAACAAATTAACCACCATTACTCTGAAGAAACCCTATAACTCATAGGGGTCAATACAGACGCCAATAAGCCCTTAATTAACCCTGTGACTCATGGGGGTCAATACAGACCCCCATTAGCCCTTAATTAACCCTATAACTCATGGGGGTCAAGACAGACCCCCATAAGCCCTTAATTAACACTTTCACGCATGGGGATCAATACAAACCCCCATATGCCTTAATTGACCCTATAACTCATGGGGGTCAAGACAGACCCCCATAAGCCCTTAATTAGCCCTGTCATTCATGGGGTTCAATACAAACCCCCATAAGCCCTTAATTAACCCTATAACTCATTGGGGTCAATACACACCCCCATAAGCCGTTAATTAACCCTATAACTCATGGGGGTCAGTACAGACCTCCATAAGCCTTAATTAACCATGTCACTCATGGGGATCAATACAGACCCCCTTAAGCCCTTAATTAACCCTTTCACTCATGGGGGTCAATACAGACCCCCATAAGCCTTAATTAACCCTATAACTCATGGGGGTCAATACAGACCCCATAAGCCCTTAATTAACCCTTTCACTCATGTCGGTCAATACAGACCCCCATAAGCCTTAATTGACCCTGTCGCTCATGGGGGTCAATACAGGCCCCCATAAGCCCTTAATAAACCCTATAACTCCTGGGGGTCAATACAGACCCCCATAAGCCCTTAATTAACCCTACAACTCATGGGGGTCAATACAGACTCCCATAAACCCTGATGTTCTTTGGTTGACTAATCCCACAGATTAACCACCATTACTGTGAATAAACCCTATAATTCATAGGGGTCAATACAGACCCCCATAAGCCTTAATTAACCCTATAACTCATGGGGGTCTATACAGACCCCCATAAGCCCTTAATTAACCCTTTCACTCATGGCGGTCAATACAGACCCCCATAAGCCTTAATTGATCCTGTCCCTCATGGGGGTCAGTACAGACCCCCATGAGCCCTTAATTAACCCTATAACTCCTAGGGGTCAATACAGACCACCATAAGCCCTTAATTAGCCCTGTCACTCATTGGGGTCAATACAGAACCCCATAAGCCCTTAATTAACCCTATAACTCATGGAGGTCAATACAGACCCCCATAAGCCCTTAATTAATCCCTTCCTCTCATGGGGGTCAATACAGACCCCCATAAGCCTTAATCAACCCTATAACTCATGGGGGTCAATACAGACCCCCATAAGCCCTTAATTAGCCCTTACAGTCATGTGGGTCAATACAGACCTCCATAAGCCTTAATTGACCCTGTTGCTCATTGGGGGTCAATACAGGCCCCCATAAGCCCTTAATAAACCCTATAACTCATGGGGGTCAATACAGACCCCCATAAGCCCTTAATTAACCCTACAACTCATGGGGGTCAATACAGACCCCCATAAACCCTGATGTTCTTTGGGTGACTAATCCCACAGATTAACCACCATTACTGTGAATAAACCCTATAATTCATAGGGGTCAATACAGATCCCCATAAGCCTTAATTAACTCTATAACTCATGGGGGTCTATACAGACCCCCATAAGCCCTTAATTAACCCTTTCACTCATGGCGGTCAATACAGACCCCCATAAGCCTTAATTGACCCTGTCACTCATGGGGGTCAGTACAGACCCCCATAAGCCCTTAATTAACCCTATAACTCCTAGGGATCAATACAGACAACCATAAGCCCTTAATTAGCCCTGTCACTCATTGGGGTCAATACAGAACCCCATAAGCCCTTAATTAACCCTACAACTCATGGGGGTCAATACACACCCCCATAAGCCATTAATTAACCCTATAACTCATGAGGGTCAGTACAGACCTCCATAAGCCTTAATTAACCATGTCACTCATGTGGGTCAATACAGACCCACATAAGCATATAATTAACCCTTTCACTCATGGGGGTCAATACAGACCCCCATAAGCCTTAATTAACCCTATAACTCATGGGGGTCAATACAGACCCCCATAAGCCCTTAATTAACCCTTTCACTCATGGGGGTCAATACAGACCCCCATAAGCCCTTAATTAACCCTATAACTCCTAGGGGTCAATACAGACCACCATATGCCCTTAATTAGCCCTGTCACTCATTGGGGTCAATACAGAAACCCGTAAGCCCTTAATTAACCCTACAACTCATAGGGGTCAATACAGACCACCATAAGCCCTTAATTAGCCCTGTCACTCATGGGGGTCAATACAGACCCCCATAAGCCCTTAATTAACCCTATAACTCATTGGGGTCAATACACACCCCCATAAGCCGTTAATTAACCCTATAACTCATGGGGGTCAGTACAGACCTCCATAAGCCTTAATTAACCATGTCACTCATGGGGGTCAATACAGACCCCCATAAGCCTTTATTAACCCTATAACTCATGGGGGTCAATGCAGACCCCCATAAGCCCTTAATTAACCCTTTCACTCATGTGGGTCAATACAGACCCCCATAAGCCTTAATTGACCCTATCGCTCATGGGGGTTAATACAGGCCCCCATAAGCCCTTAATAAACTCTATAACTCATGGGGGTCAATACAGACCCCCATATGCCCTTAATTAACCCTACAACTCATGGGGGTCAATACAGACCCCCATAAGCCCTGATGTTTTTTGGGTGACTAATCCCACAGATTAACCACCATTACTCTGAAGAAACCCTATAACTCATAGGGGTCAATACAGACGCCCATAAGCCCATAATTAACCCTGTGACTTATGGGGGTCAATACAGAACCCCATAAACCCTTAATTAACCCCATAACTCATGGGGGTCAATACAGACTCCCATAAGCCCTTAATTAACCCTGTCGCTCATGGGGGTCAATACAGACCCCCATAAGCCCTAATTAACACTATAACTCATGGGGGTCAATACAGAACCCCATAAACCCTGATGTTTTTTGGGTGACTAATCCCACATATTAACCACCCTTACTGTGAAGAAACCTTTTAGTTCTAACCTCAAAGTATGTCCTCTTGTCAGTTGAAAACCTCTTGGCACAAAAAGGCCCCCTTGACAAATTTTTATACTGCCCCTCGATGTATTTATATAGGGTATTCAGATCCCCTCTTAGACACCTCTAGAGAAAATAAGTTTAATTTGGATAGTCTTTCTTCATAACTTAGCCCCTCCATTCCCCTTATTAGTTTTGTAGCCCTTCTCTATACTTTTTCCAGTTCTAAAATGTCCTTTTTATGAATTGGTGCCCAAAACTGTACTCCATATTCCAAATGAGGGCATACTAGGGATTTGTATAGTGGCAGACTTATATCTGCCTCCCTTTCTTCTACACCATTCTTAATACATGGTTATAGTTTATTTGCCTTTGCAGCTGCTGCTTGGCATTGAGAACTGTTACATAGGTGGTTGTCCACAAGCACTCCCAAATCCCTTTCAATATCAGATACCCCTAAATTTGCTTCATTAAGTTTATAGATTGCATGGTTATTTTTCCTTCCCAGATGCATAACCTTAAATTTTTTCGCATTAGATCTCATTTGCCATTTAATTGCCCATTTCTCTAATGCATGCAAATCCATTTGGAGGGAAAGTACATCATTTTCTGATTTAATTACCTTGCACAACTTCGTGTCATCAGCAAAAATGGAGACACTACTTTCCAATCCTACTTCTAAGTCGTTAATAAATATGTTAAAAAGGAGAGGACCTAATACTGAGCCCTGAGGAACCCCACTTACCACATCCGAGTATGTTCCATTTACAACAACCCTTTGTTTCCTGTATTTTAGCCAGCTCTCAATCCATGTGCATATATTTATTGCAATTCCTGTATCCCTTAGTTTGCACAATAGTCGCCCATGTGGCACTGTATCAAAAGCTTTTGCAAAATCTAAAAAGACTACATCCACTGAGTTGCCCTGATCCAGGTTCCTACTAACCTCCTCATAGAAACTAATTTGGTTTGTTTGACACGACCTATCCCTCATAAATCCATGTCGACTCCTACTTATAATTCTTGTTGAATATGCATACTCTTATTAACCCTTCTAATAGCTTCCCCACTACAGAAGTGAGGCTTACAGGTCAATAATACCCCAGGTTTGCTCTTGCCCCCTTCTTAAATATAGGTATCACCTCCGCTTTTCTCCAGTCATCTGCTAGAGACCCTGTGTTGAGTGAATCTTGAAAAATTAGATATAATGGTTTGGCTATTACAGAACCCAGTTCTCTCAGTACCCTTGGATGTATTCCATGAGGACCCGGGGCTTAGTTGACATTTATTTTTTCCAACCTCTTTTGGATTTCTTCCTGCGTTAACCAGTTATTTGGTGAAGGTAGTGTAGCCCCATTATGGCGCAGTTACCCAACCACTGGTACCTCCCTTGTATATACAGAAGGAAATAAACTATTTAGGTCATGTGCCTTTTCCTGGTCACTAATTGTGAAACGGCCTGTTTCACATTGTAATGCTCCTATAGATTCCTTTCTGGCCTTCTTCCCATTTATATACATAAATATAAAAAATATTTTAGGGTTAGTCTTACTCGCTTTTGCAACAAATTTTTCATTTTCTATTTTAGCCAGTCTGATAGCCCTTTTGCAAGCCTTGTTGATTTCCTTTTACTCCCGTAAAGCAGTCTCTGTCCCCTTGTTTTTGTATAATTTAAATGCCTGTTTTTTACTCCGTATCTTGATCTTTAAATCATTGTTAAGCCACGTTGGATGTAATTTACTCCTCTTACTTTTATTCCCACATGGTATATGCCGATGTGTATGTATATTACTACGTATTTAAATGTTGTCCATTTATGTTCAGTATTTTTAGCTGCCAGTTCTCTGTCCCAGTCTATACTTTGTATCGCTGCCCTTAGACCATTAAAATCTGCCCTTTTAAAATTAAGAGTTTTTGTTGGGCCCTTACAGTTTTGTTTTTTAATTCAATCTCAAATGAGACTGTGTTATGGTCAATGTTTCCCAAAGGTTGCTCTATTACAACATTTGATACCATATCAATATTATTTGTGATGACTAAATCCAAGATGACCTCATTTCTAGTAGGCTCTTGTAAAACCTGGGACAGATAATGATCCCTGAGTGTACTCAAGAACCTGCTCCCTTTAGCCGTACTGCTGGTCTCATTCATCCAGTTTATTTCAAGGTAGTTAAAATCTCCCATTATTAGAACTTGGCCATGCTTAGCTGCATTTCCAATCTGTATCAATAATTGTATTTCCTCACTTTCAATTATATTTGGGGGTTTATAGCATACTCCAACAAATATTCTTTTGGAATTTGCTGCTCCGGTATTTAACTCTACCCACAACATTAAACATTACCGCTAGTTCCAGCATAAATATCTTCTCTGACTGAAGGCTTAAATTCAGGCTTAACGTACAGACAAATCCCTCCTCCCCTTTTACCACTAACCCTATATTTCCTAAATAGGTTATAACCATCCAGATTAACAGTCCAGTCATGAGATTCATCCCACCATGTCTCGGTAATGCCTATTAAATCCAATTTTTCATTAATTGCCAATAATTCTAGCTCTCCCATTTTTCCTGGCAAGCTTCTGGCATTAGTAAGCATACATCTTATGATATGCGTTTGTAGTTTGAAGGTGTCTGAATACTAGTTGTCTCACAGATTCCCTGAGAAAAATATGGATATGGAAAAAAAGACAAAAAGTCAGAGCAGGATATACCAGACTTAGATCATTTATGCAACAACGTTGTGATCTAAAATGAGATTCGTAGTTAACTAGCTTACTGGTTCCCTTAAAGGAGATAGGCAATGTCGTTATAGTAACTACTGTACGTAAGTGAGTATAGATATATTTCTATGGTACACTATGGAAGAGAAAAAAAAGGAAGAAAAAGAGAAAAAACTAAAAAGTAGAAATATCAGTCATTTAAATTACTTAGAGGAGAGTAATAGCTGTCCTCTTAACTTTAACCAGTGAGACAACTAGTATCCAGAACAATGAATACTGAGAAGGTTCGCTTAAAAATGAAACTATTTTTACGCCCTATAGGGGCACTTTTAAAATATTTGGTAATTATTAGCCCTGTCACATTATAAGTGACATAGCAAGTAAAAACGTATGTGTAAACAAGCATATAACTGCGTAAAAAGGAGATTAATGATAGGTAGCACTTCAGGGCACTTCCTTCAGATCAGTGTCCCATTATGTAGACCAATATGCTGAAGTGAAGTCCATTAGACAAATAATGAGAGGCACTTTTAGGTTGTTGTAGTAGCTTGGCTTCTCGGACCTCGCCTCTGTCTCGGGGTGATTCAGGATTTTCTGGTAGCTGAATGTTCCACGAAGAGAGAAGTGTAACTCCTTCTTTAAAACATTGAATGTTGTACAATTTCTCCTCTTTGGAGATGTTCAGCCGGAAAGGAAAGCCTCAGGTGTATTTCCAGCCTAGTTCAAGAATGGTTTTTAGTGTCTTCCTCTTGAATAGGGTTGTTGCAGACAAATCTGAGTAGATACCTGATTGGCAGCCTTCTACTTCAGGCATACCGGTTCTAGCCGCTCTCATAAATTTATCTTTGGTGGAGAAATAATGGAACTGCACTATAACATCTCTTGGATGACCGACCTCCCAGCACTCTGTGGACTCTGTCCACTCTATATTCTTATTTGCACATGTCTGGCAGAAGTAATTTGCATCTGGTCTCTAAATCTACTTGGACAGACTGTTGAAAAGATTGTTCCTCCTTCACTAGGACCATCTGCTCCTCCTCAAGTCGCGCATGTGCACGAAAAAAGATCATTGTAATTGTCCTCCAGTAGCGTTGTTTTGGAGTCTACTGCCTTTATCCCTGTAGACAATTCCGTTGCCACCTTTTGATTTTCCAACTTGATCTCCGTTCTAAAGGAGGCTATCAGTTCCATCAGGTTTTGAATGTCTGCCTTCATACTTGGGGCGGATGCCTCAATATTTGATGAAGTGGTATTCTTAGTTGTGTAGCGGCTTGTTGAGTCGCTTGTAAAGTTTTTCTGGGTTTACAATAAGTTTGTATGTCTTTGGTGTTGCGTCTCGTTGATACACCTGCCATCTCCTATGATCAAAATGTTTTACTTAATATAGATGTCACTTTGCTTAAGTGAGTGCCCTCACATAGAGAGGGGTAGTGTTTTTTTATATAGTAATGAGCGCAGCGAGTCCACTTAAAAATAACACTGACCACCAATGGTGACAGTTCTTGTAAAATGTATTTATATGGTTGTATCCTAGTTTTCCTTTGGATAATCAAGTTGTCTTGAGTTGTGTCTTTATTTCAGTTTCTGTAGTCACAGGTAACCAACCAAAAGATAGCAGATCAGTATTGCTTGAAAGATGTAAAAATAGGCATTGAGAAATGGGACAACTGTTATAACAATATAGACAGAGGGTTTTAAGCTCAATATTCACAGCCCCACAGGTTGGGTAACATGCACTTTCGTCGCTGTTGGGTCTTGATAGCATGTATTTCCACTCTCAGCCAATAGATGGTGGTGTTGGGCTTGGTAATGCAGTTCAATAACAATAGATGGCGCTGTTGAGTCAAGGAACTGTTGTTTTTACATGCAATGGCAAGGTGGAGTACCAAGCCAATAGATGGCACTAGTGAGCTTTGTAAGTATAGTTAGTTCATTTCTGTGTAGCAGGCAATAATTAGAAAAGTATTTACACAGTTTATTGATTCTCTGATTTATCAGGATAATAAAAGTTGTGGTTTGGCAAGGAAATTAAATCATGCTTTAATTATGAGAATCTGTTATTGGGGGTACTGTTTGGGATGTTGGTTTTTCAAAGCTTATTCCAGTAAAGGTCTCTATTGACTGAGGGTTTTTGCTTCAATGACACTTGAATCCTCCAAACAGAAAAACAAGTTGTAACAAAGATGTCTGTCTCTTGCCCCCAAAACTCTTTCTCCTCCTTCAACACACAGATGTCAAATGTGTGTTGTGTTTTGGGTCTGATTGTTCCTTCATCTATATCCATCCAGTATCTTTTAGTCCAGTAGATTATTTAGATCTTCTGTTAAAGTGAAGTCCAAAAGTTGCTGCACAGTTCCAGAGCAATCCAGACTGTTCAGTCACTGTAACGTGATGTTGTAGATGAAATATGATCCAAATTGCTTGGTATTTTCATGTTTTTAAAGCCTTATTGCAGGGAGCTCTGTTGTTTTGCTTCCTCTCTGTTTGCTGCCAGCCACACCCTCCCCATACATTTTTCTTTTTTGATAATTTTGTTTATAATCTTTTATTGCATGCAATTAGATGAATTTTAGGTGTCTTGGGTTGATTGTATTTAGTTAAACTCTTTGTTTTAAGGCAGGGCAATGTGACTGGGAAGTACCATGTTCTGCACCACTCTGTCCTATAGTTTGTGAGTGTTTGTAATATTAGACCAAACCGTTAGCAGAGTTGTGTACTTCCGCATTGTTCTAAAATGGCGGGTAATGTGTGGTATGCGTCTGTAGTGGAATATCCGTAGGTGTTGTGTGGTGTTTTGCGAGTTTCTTGTGGTGTTTTGTGTGTTTAGAGTGCTGTAGCCTCGTTTTCGTTTTGTTCGGCGGCCATTTTTTCTCTCGCTTAGTGAATTTTTTAGTGTCTAAACTTTTATTTTGAGTTAAATTAAGGTGTAACTTCATTTGTTGAGGTCCTGGATGCTCCCTCTTGCTGTAGGTAAACTTTTTATGTATGTGCTGTGTGTATTTATTGTGTTTTTCATTTTTTCATGTCCGAGGGTTGCGGACGATTTTGTAATGAGTCCGTAATGTGTCCGTAATGTGTGCTAACGTGTCTTGTATGTTGTTTGCGTTGCGACGTAAAGTTTGCGAGGTTCGCAGTTGCTGGCAAGGAGTGCCTGCGGCGCTCCATGCCAGCAACTGAGGCACACGCATCGCGAGGGCCGCGGGCTCGCTATGCGAGCCCGCAAGCGTGAGCAACGGCTCGAGCGGGCTCGCATGCTCACAACTATATATGTGATACTCACACACATTATATATACACACACACACACATTATATATACACACACACAATATATATATATACACACACAATATACACACACACACAATATATATACACACAATATACACACACACACAATATACACACAATATACACACACACACAATATACACACACATTATATATATATATACACACACACACAATATACACACACATTATATATATACACACACATTATATATACACACACACACACAATATACACACACACAATATACACGCACATTATATATTTACACACACACAATACACACACACACACATTATATATATATATATACACACACACACAATAAGATGGAGATGAGGCACATATACAATGACTGACTGTAATGTACCGTGTAATATATGTTATACATGCACATATAGGTGTATGCACTGACTGTATATCTGTACACACACACACACATTATACACACACACACACATTATACACACACACATTATACACACACACACACTATATATACACACACATTATACACACACACACACACACACACACTATATACACACACACTATATATACACACACACAATAAGATGGAGATGAGGCACATATACAATGACTGACTGTAATGTACCGTGTAATATATGTTGTACATGCACATATAGGTGTATGCACTGATTGTATATCTGTACACACACACACACACATTATACACACACACACACACACATTACACACACAATAAGATGGAGATGAGGCACATATACAATGACTGACTGTAATGTACTGTAATGTACCGTGTAATATATGTTATATATGCACATATAGGTGTATGCACATGCTCACAACTATATATGTGATAGCTGTCATTTTTGTAAAGTTGGTGCTCAAACTGTGGACATTGTTATAACATAACTGACATTGTAAAATTATTTCTAAAGCTCTGGTAAACATTTTAAATAAGAGACATCATTTTAAAAGCTTGTTTGCCCACATTGGCAAAACTAATAAAGCAACTGATATTATGCATAAAATAGTTTCACCAACAATGTGATATATAAGAAAATAACTGGCATTATGTGAATAGTAGGTTCTCCTGGCCTTACCAAACCTAATGAACCCACTTGGATCAGCAGGTAAATTATACAGTTATTTTTGGGTATAGTGTGTTGCTTATGTTACCTCACTGGGGTGGAGGTGAAAGTAATAATCATTTAATAGTGTGGCTGAGAAACAGAGAGAGACAATCTAAGGCCTGTGTGGGTGAAACACTTTAGCAGTGAAGTGCCAGAGGATCGCGAATCCAAAGTAGCAAGTCCAAATGCATAAGCAAAATAATGTTCAGATAAGCCAAAGATCAAGGGATGGAAGAAATCTAAACATCAGTAACAATCCATCAACAAAAGATCACCCAAAGAAGAATGGAGAAGCAATTATAGCAAACCAGAGCAGTCTCTGTATTTCAAAGTCTTACGGGGTTCAATTATGAGTTATGATTGGACCCACATTCCAGATATAATGCAATATTAATAAAGCCGTAAATATGATATTCTATTACATGCAAGTTCCATAATATGGATTAACGCGTTGATTGCCGGGATCGATATAACACAAAAATTAAACATGAAATCAAGTATTTCTTTGGGCCGATTTGAGAGCTTGAGAATGTTGTGCTATTAATTCTAATGTCTTATATCGCTTTCCCCATCATTTACAGTGCAGTATTGTTTTTTTTATTTGCATTTACAACGCTACGGACAGGGGTTAAACCCCCTTGCAAGTCCTATCTGGTACTCATAGGATTTTCTCCTACATTTGCCGTTTACGGGTGTGATAACACTTGCGGGCTTGAGGGATCATAGCAATTGAATAGCGATTTGCGATTTTAGCGATCGTAAGTCTTGTGGACGTGAAAGACCAAAGGCTAACATCACTTTCCCTTTTATGTATCACTATAATAGTTGTGGATCTGTGGGGCTGTTCATAACACTTACAATGTTGGTCACGCTTTGCAAGCCTCGCAAAGCGAGGTGAGCCATCAACCGCAAGCCCTCGGGGCTCAGGCCTTGCAATGAGCATTGCAGGCACTCATCGGCAGAGGCGCCAGTCTCTCTCATCCCCCTCTACCTCTCTCTCATCTCCCCCTCTTCCTCCCCCAGTGCCCAGTACTTACCTGCTTACCTAGAAACCCTGCCAGTAGTTTGCGGCCTGTACCGGGTTCCAAACCCTGCCAGTAGCTTGCAGCCCATACTCACCATCTTCTCCTTCTCTGTATCTCCCTTTCTTTGGCTGAACTACTTTCTGGATCAAGCCCCGCATCGCGCAGGCGGGATGTGCATGTGCAATGCACTGCTTGATACAGAAAGTAGTTGCGGCCGAAGGACGGGAGACGTAGAGGAGGGTAAGACAGTGAGTGCGGCACTGCTGGCAGGGTTGCATCCAGGTAAGAGACAAAGGGGAGGGAGAGGAGGAGGAACAGAGACAAGGGAGGGAGAGGAGGGTGAACAGAGGCACAAGGGAGGGAGGAGGGGAAACAGAGACAAGGGAGGGAGAGGAGGGGGAATGGAGACACAAGGGGGGGGGGAGACACAGGGGAGGGAGAGGGGGAAAAGAGACACAAGGGGGTTAAATGGAGAGAGGGAAAGGAGGAACACGAAAGGGAGAGAGGGGGAAAGGAGACACAGGGGAGGGAAAGGGAGAGGGGGAAAGGATACTATTAATATATGTATGTATTGTAATATCTCTGCTGTCACACTCAGGGTTCGTGCCCTTGTATTGGGCACCACAATGGAGTACTCAGGAGCCCTTTTTAAAATATTAGCAGTTGTATTTATTTTGGTAACAAAATAACATAAAATGGTGCAAAACAAAAGCCGAGCTTCAAGTTGAAGCATTGACTAACTCTTGGCTGCAGTTCCCTCACTGTCCAAGATAAAGTCCAAACAAAATAAAGGCTTTGCCACTTGCTGGATTTCAAGTCTCCCTTTTTGCAGGGGATTTCCAAAGCTGACTTTGCAAGGCTTGCCGTGCAATAAGCACCATTGGCGAAATATAACCACCCTAAGTCCTGCATGTCACCTCGCTTTGCGAGGCTCGTGGTTACAGCCCTATGGGCCGCCAATGGCGATCACTGCATGTCTCAACTGCTCGGCTCGCTTCACATGAATGTGAAATGAAAAATTGCCTAAATTCGTTATTTTACATCAATCTGAAACGGCAAAATAGCGAAACCTGTTAATCATCTGAATTCGTTATTTTACATCAATCTGAAATAGCAAATTGACGAAGCTTGTTCATTCGTTAGTTTACATGAATGTGAAACAAAAAATTGCCTAAATGCATTATTTTACATCCATCTGAAATGGCTATTTTATTGCCCCGTCATTTTTGATGGGCAAGTCGCTAGTAACCATATAAATATTATAATATATTATTGTATTATCATTTTATCATTATTATAATTGTTATCAATTAAATGTCTGTCCAATACCTGTACTCAAAACCGATTCTGAATAGAAGTTGTCAATGTAGTTTGTGTTAGTGTTATGTTTGTTCAAAGTTAATATAAAACAAAACAGTATAAATATCAATTGCAATTGTATATATTTTGTAATGAGTTCCCCTATCCCTATCTTCACCATGTTACACTGCACTATTTAAAGCTGTGTAGCTTAACACTCCAACTGCTTGGAAGCTATCCCCAGCGTTAACCGAGGTATAGCTGTAGATCCACAATGATTTCACATCCAAAGGAGAGTACATGTATTGGTGTGCACACTGCAGCATATGCGGTTACAGACTCTAAGGGACTGCATGTGTGTGTCATGTACTAGCCTAACCTGGACCATGTCTCATAAGCATGTTAATAGCCATTGCCGGGCATTGGTCACAGATTGGTCAGTCTCACACACTGCACAGCAGATTCGGATGAGCATGTGTCCTAATGAACTGCAGATGGCACCCTGCTCCAGCTATATACACTGTATATATTGATATAAGCCATGATCCACAATGCTCATGATACAGCTCAATGTTTAGCTGCGGGTAACATTCACCACAGCCAATTAGAAGTGACTATGATGTCAGGGATATGGAAACAAATAGCAAACAATTGTTTAGAGAATCAATACTCAAATACTATTGTCCTCTCATTTCAGTACCCAGGAGGCTTACCCCGCCCACGGAGACACAGGCAGTGGCTCCACCAGAGCCACCACTATCACCAACGCAGGTGGTGGTGGAGGAAGCCGAGGGCCCGGGCCCATCACAGGAGGCTGGACCATCAGCAGTAGGGCCATTGTGGGAATCACCCCCTGGGCCCTCATACGCATCACAGGCACGTTGCCAGTCCTTTCAAATTACTGGAGGTTCAATGAGCCACCAACCACCTGCAGGGATGTCAAGCTCATGGGGACCACTCTCAACTGCCACCTGGTGACTTTTAAGCAATACGTGTGCCGAACCCCAATCCTCTCCCACCACAGCAGTGGTTTTCCCAGCAGTGGTTGTCACAGCAGTTGTCACAGCCATTGGTGCCCCTGCAGATGTGGCAGCCATTGTTGCCCCAGCTGCTGTCGCAACTGTTGATGTTGCATCCGTTGTTGCCCCAACAGACTTGGCCAGCACCATGGGCAACAGCATCTACATTGCCAGTACCAACTCCAGTTCCAGGAGCACCATCTCCAGTGTCTACAGCACCATCTCCATTTTCAACAGAAGGTTATGTTGATTATGTATTTATGTATGTATGTATGTATGTATGTATGTATGTATGTATATATATATATATATATATATATATATATATATATATATATATAATCTCATTCTTACAGTTATCATAGTCAGTTTTCAGTTATAGTTACATTAATAAAGTGCAACCCAGATATTTGATTAAAATAAAAAGACAAGATATTACAAGTTAACTATTTTATTATAGAATACAGAAAAATAAAACAATTTATTTTCATATTCTCAATAATGGGGTTTATAATTTGTATATATCATGTAGCAAGTTGAGTTTATTTTTCATGACATGTTAAGAACAGTCTTCATGGTTTTTCTGGGCTTCCGTTGACTTCCTGGGTGAAGGAAATTCTTAATTGTGGGGATCTGACTAATTCTTTCTTTGAAAGCCTAGAAATAATGTGCATACAAAGTTGATTTAAATTATGTCCTTCTTATCTCTGAAACATATATATGCTGAATACAACAAATGTGAAGAAATAAACTGTAGTAATTGCAATGTTCTTCAAAAATGACCTGTACTTGAGGGAAGCTGGAAAAGATGTCTTTATGCAACTCTTCCACCATTAGAATGGCTTCCAGAAGATGGACATTTGTTCAACTAAACTGGTTCCCAACCAGGTAGTCATGATCCTTTAAGACCTAAAAAATATTCCACTTGATCAGTCAATGGGACACATTATGTATTAAATTATTAAAACTTAAAGTTACGTTACCAAACCCGATACAATGTAAATGAGACATTGGAAATGCATAAAACTATGAGATATATACTAGACTAGCGACTTGCCCGTCAAAAAACGACGGCAATAAGATTGTAAGGCAGGTAATGGTGTTTGGTTGCGACATTAATTTAGTTGGTGTTCCGAGATCCTTGGTCTCTCATTGCGAGGCTGTTGGTTGTTTGTGTGCTATGAGCAGCGTTTGCTGTGTTTTTCTATATGCTAATGAAATAATTAATAAATGAATAAATGAATATACTTTACCTATTTTGAAGTAATATATGCAGGAAGCATTGTGTTGAACAGCTGACAATCTGTGTTCATGGTGCTGCACCATAGAATGTGTGTTTTTACTGTTGTGTAGCTGCTGTGTAAGTCAGCAATGTGTGCAGTGTAATCTGTTAGGGTAGCTGTGTACTTTCGCATTGTTTAAGTTAGTGTTGTAAAATGGCGCCTAATGTATGTGGTACGCGGCTGTGGCTGATTTAGCGTCCTTGTTGTTGGACCTTGTGCGGCTTTTTCGGGGAAATCTGTATGTGTTTTGTGGTGTTTTGTGTGTTTAGGGTCCTGTAGCCTCGTTTTCTTTGTCCATTTTTTCTCTTGCTTAGGGGATTTTCGGGTGTCTAAACTCATAAATTTCTACTTAAATTGAGGTGTAACTACACTTTCAGAGGTCCTGGGTGCCCCCCTTGCTGTGGGTAAGCTTTTTATGTGTTTATTGTGTGTATTTATTGGGTTTTTAATGTTTTCATGTGCGCCGGTTTCGGGCCCTTGGTTGTATTTTTGCGAGGCCGTAATGTTTTTTTATCTAAGCCCCGCGGTTCGTATTTGTGGATGGTAAGTCCGTAAATTTTGCGGTCGAGGTGGGAGCCTCCACCTCCGCAAATGCGGCCCCTCGCTTCGTGACGGTCCGCATTTGTGGGCCTAAAGTCTGCAGTTGCTGGCAAGGAGCGCCTTTGACGCTCCTTGCCAGCAACTGCGGCCGCTATGCAAGCCTGCAGCGTTAGAAACAACCCACTTGCTCACAACTATATATGTGATAAGATACATGAAAATATATCAGCTCACTTTTTTGCTTTCCTATATGTTTATCTTGTCCAAAGTGATCTTACAGCATGAAACTGTAACCTAATTTTCTCTGAATGCAAGAAGAAGAACTAAGTAGATGTGAAGTTTCAACTTCTTGATTTCATTTTAGAAAATTATATTTCTTGTATCTGCAAATCTTGTCTTGCATCACTTTATATATGTAGTCTGTGTCTTGCAGAATGTAATGGATTTAAGGATTTATAATTTTTAAAATTATAGATTTTTTTTCCATTATTTTGAGAAAAACATGTGTGATGGCTATAGAGTACTTGTACAATAAAGAATCCTAAATATTTCCATTAAGCCAAAGGCTAACACGGTTCATGAAGTGCTTTACATATTAAAAAGACTAAGGGCCTCATTTAATTGCAATTTGGCCAATCGAATAGGGCTCTATATAAGCACATTTATATAAGCATATTTTTTACAGAAGTTTTTAGTTAGTAAAGACCTTGCTTTTGGATAGAAGTTCACCATCTAAAAACTTCTGTAAACAAATATGCTCTGTGCTTATATAGAGCCTTATTCAATTGGCCATATCGCAATTGAATGAGGCCCCAAGTCACATCATAATATCCCCCCAAGTCAAGTTTCAATTATCATAGATCAAACCCTATTTAAGGTGTAAGGGACATTATTGTAATGTACTTCAAACTACTCTATTCTTATACCCTTCCAACTGACCCTCTGCCTCACCCAACACCCAGAATGTCCCTCTTTTGAGAGAAAGTGCAACTTTTTGGTACATTTCCTTCTCTTGACCATATCTACTTTCTTACTGCAGTTTCCTTTAGAAAAAAAAGAGAGAAACAGTCCAGGAGTGCATCTGTTCTACTGCCTTTCACTGTATAAAGTGTCCCTCTTTGGCAATTTGAAATGCTGGAAATCAGGCATGTCCCCAGAACCTCTCACATTTTCTACATATAGAAATCAGGCATGTCCCCAGAACCTCTCACATTTTCTACATATAGAAATCAGGCATGTCCACACAACCTCTCACATTTTCTACATATAGAAATCAGGCATGTCCACACAACCTCTCACATTTTCTACATATAGAAATCAGGCATGTCCACACAACCTCTCATATTTTCTACATATAGAAATCAGGCATGTCCACACAACCTCTCATATTTTCTACATATAGAAATCAGGCATGTCCACACAACCTCTCACATTTTCTACATATAGAAATCAGGCATGTCCACACAACCTCTCATATTTTCTACATATAGAAATCAGGCATGTCCACACAACCTCTCACATTTTCTACATATAGAAATCAGGCATGTCTCCATAACCTCTCACATTTTCTACATATAAACCTAATGCTAAACAGAATTCAATTATGATGTTAATATAAATTGCATGATTGTGAACTGCAGCAAACTAAATTAAACAATTACAACAAATACATTAAAGAGGACAATAGATTAATAAAAAATTGATAAGAGCTGCAGTTTTAGTTGTTTCTGCATCAATATTAAAGCATCTGCTTTTCTTACTACATTAATCTAAAAAATGGTTAAATTGGATTTGCAATCATTAAAAGATCTGAAAATAAGATACCAAAAAAAGTGTATACAGTACAATGAGGTTCTCCCCATGATGTTATGGGTACTGAAGGTCTTCAATTAACTTCATACACTTGATATGAATTCACTAATGATGATGTTAATTAGAGTAGACTTTAATAATAATTAACTGTCAAGGCATTCAATAAGCAATCCCTGGCACTTCTCTGTATCACTTGCTCAGTATAGTAAGTCCCCTACTTACACTGTTAATTGGTTTGTGTAAGCTGAAAACCATCTAATAGTGCTTACATCTAATGCATTTATTGGCATGTGCATGCAAAGAACATAGATATTTAGCATGATTTGAAGTAAACCTCCTATGCTTGCAGTGCTATTTAGCTTAGATTTTGCATATGTTGTGGACAAGGGCGGATGGTGCATAGGGGCAAAAGGGCGGGCGCCCCCCGACAAAATTATCAATCACTTTAATATTGTGTTTTAGATAATATAGTTTATTTATATCTGTATATCAGCTTTCGTGTCTTCTTTCATATTTTAAAAAAATATATGTATTTGTCACTTTAAATTAATCCTTTGTGTTCCTTCCCCCTTCCTGGTCACATCTCTCCCTTGTGCTGCTGCTTTGTAAGCGTCAGGCTGTAACGATCCAAATTCAGTGTATAGATTATATGGTGTTCAATGAAATGTATCAATTTACTTGACTGACAGCTTGCAGCATTAACCAATCAGTGCTGCAAGCTGAGTGGCTGCTATGAACATCCCCTCTGAACGCCCCCAAGCCGATGAGACTTATTGTTATGATATGACATCAGATTAGAACCCAGGTCAATAGCTGTGGAAGCACAAAGCTCTAACCCACTGTAGCACCAGCAACAACCCAATAATTTTATATATATATATAAAATCTGTGTATGTATTATCTGTCTCTGTACTCTGTATGGTGAGAGTTCTCTTGTTCTTGTTCCTTTATTCCTATATACACAGGGGAGGGAGTGAAGGAGGGGAAGAGACACAGAGGGGGGAGAAGAGACACAGAGGGGGGTGGAAGAGACACAGAGGGGGGAGGAAGAGACACAGAGGGGGAGGAAGAGACACAGAGGGGGGAGGAAGAGACACAGAGTGGGGGAGGAACAGACACAGAGTGGGGGAGGAACAGACACAGAGTGGGGGAGGAACAGACACAGAGTGGGGGAGGAACAGACACAGAGGGGGGGAGGAACAGACACAGAGGGGGGGAGGAACAGACACAGAGGGGGGGAGGAACAGACACAGAGGGGGGGAGGAACAGACACAGAGGGGGGGAGGAACAGACACAGAGGGGGGGAGGAACAGACACAGAGTGGGGGGGGGGGGAAGAGACACAGAGTGGGGGGGGGGAAGAGACACAGAGTGGGGGGGGGAGAGACACAGGGGGGGGGAAGAGACACAGGGGGGGGAAGAGACACAGGGGGGGGGAAGAGACACAGAGGGGGGGAAGAGACACAGAGGGGGGGAAGAGACACAGAGGGGGGGGAAGAGACACAGAGGGGGGGAAGAGACACAGAGGGGGGGGAAGAGACACAGAGGGGGGGGAAGAGACACAGAGGGGGTTAAGAGACACAGAGGGGGGGGAAGAGTCACAGAGGTTGGGGGAAGAGACACAGAGGCCTATATAGTCCTGCTTGGTATTTTATGTTTTTTTTTAGGTACGGTTTGGGCATATATAGTCCCGCTTGGTGTAATGTGGATTTTGAAAGGTGTGGTTGGGGCCTATTTAAAGTCTTTTTAGGTACGTATTTTAGGTACGTTTTTTTAGGTACGGTTTGGGCCTATATAGTCCTGATTGGTGTAAGAGGGGGATAGAGAGAAAAGAGAGAGGGAGAGAGAGAGAGGAAGAGGGAGACAAAAAGAGGGGAGAGAGATAGCGAGGGAGACAAAAAGAGAGAAAGAAAGAGGGAGAAGAGAAAACGATGGGGAGAGAGAAAGAAAGGGCAGAGGGAGGGTGAGTGGGGATAGAAAGTGGAGGATAGGGAGAGGGAGACCAAGAGAGGGGAGAGAGAAAGAGAGGGCATAGAGGGAGAAAAGAAGAGAGACATAGAAAAGGGAGATAGAGATAGTGTGGATGTGAAAGAGAGGGAGAGAGAGGGGGATAAAGATAAATAGAGGGAAAAGGGAGAAAAAGAGAAAGAGGAGGGGTGAGAGAAAGGAAGAGGGAGACAAAGAGTGGGAAGAGAGACAGAAAAAAGGAGAGAGAAAAAAGGCAGAAGGAGAGTGAGTGGGGAGAAAGGGGAAAGAAATAGAAATGGAGAGAACAAGGTGGGAGAAAGAAAGAGAGAGGGGGGGAGAGACAGAGAGAGAGAGGGGGGGGAGACAGAAAGAGAGGGGGGAGAGAGAGAGGGGAGAGAGAGTGGGTGAGACAGAGACACAGAGAAAGAGGAAGAGAAAGAAAGAAAGAGAGAGGATGAAAAAGAGAGGGTGAAGGGAAGAGAGAGAGGGTGGGAGAGACAGAAAGAAGGAGAGGGAGAGAACGAAAGAGAGGGAGATGGAGGCAAATATAGGAGAGAGAGAGATGGGGAGAGAGTGAGAGTTAGAGGAGAGAGACTAGATTATATATATATATATATATATATATATATATATATATATATATATATATATATAGGCACTAATTATCACGGACACAAAGTTATTAAGGATAACCAAATATTTAGGCCAATTATTTTGTAATTATAACAACCAGTATAGTTACATAGTAATTGAGATTGAAAAAAGATTTTTAGTCCATCAATCTCAACCTTTTTAGAACTCCTCTGATCTGCAATATGCAGAGGAAGGCAAACAGAAAAAAAACACAAGTGAAACTTAGCCAATCGTCTCAAAGGGGAAAAAAAATAATTCCTTCCTGACCCCAGATATTGGTGATTGGATTCCTCCCTGGATCAATACTCCCTCTCTAATTATCCAGGATAACCCTGAATGCCCTTTCTGATTAAAAATAAATTAAATCCCCTTTTAAAGTTATCTATCGAATCCGCTGTCACCTCCTCCATAGTAGGGAATTCCACAGATTAACCACCCTTACTGTGAAGAACCCTTTTCTTTCTTTAAGGTGGAATCTTTTTACTTCTAGGGGTGTCCTCTTGTCAGTTGAAAACCTCTTGGCACAAAAAGCTCACTTGACAAATCTTTATACTGACCCTGGATGTATTTATATAAGGTAATCATATCTCCTCTTAGACGCCTTATGATAGTAGAAAAGGTAGATAGTACATCCAGATATATATTCAATTGTCCATTTTTCAGGGGTCAGAGTAATTATAATTTTAATGGGGTTTTATTAGGATTCCAAATGTAACATAAAATATACTCAGATTTCTCAAAGTACATATGTAAAATATGTATCAGTCCATATGTTACTTTATGTAATGTATGTTTGTTTACAAGTCTGCAGTAAAGAATAAATATGTATAAAAGTCACAGTAGTTTGTGTTATTTTTTGAACTTGGTAAAACCATTCTAAATAGATTATAATGTTAAAATTTGACCACAGGGTCCTTTAATATTAGTCTTTATGTTGCCACAAAAGCAAAGCACAGAGTATCTGAGCTCTGATTGACATTTGCAACATAATACAACACAAACAATACTTTAACAATGTCTAGAACACATAGACATACTTACTATGCCCTCTCCATTAGGCTGTTTCCATACAGATTGTATTTTCCTGCTATATAATGAAGGATGGCTCTAGTTTGTACCAGCTTTTGTCCATCTATTTCCACCATTGGAACTTGTTGAAACAGCAAATATCCATCTGGGTAAAAGTAAGAAAATAATTATATTCTTTTTCTCAAAAAAAAAAAAAAAAAACATTCCTTACAATATCTAAGCACTTAGCTCATGCTCAAGATGACTTTCAGAATCATAAAGTGGCGAGTGCATACTTTGAAATGACATCACAATATAAAACAATTGGTTGCTGTAATTTTTGATAATCAAAACACAATTCATATTACATTATATATATATATATATATATACGCAATCTTATTACTTCTTTTATTAGGCTTTTCTGTCATAATGTAGAGCCTCCCCAGCCCCACACTCTTGATTGCTCCTGCTCTGCCGGCGCGTCTTGCTGTGGAAGAAGGGAATACTGAAGGATGTCATCAAGACGCGACGGACGGGGAGGAGCAGAAGAGGCACAGCAATCAAGTGCTGTGGACCAGGGTAAGTAGCCATGGGGGGGATTCAGGGGAAGCTGAGGGGACTGAGTGGGCGTGGGCTGGGGGAGGACCTACATTAGGACTGAAAAGCCTAATAAAAGAAGTAATATGATTGCACTGGGGCCCCCTACACAGGTGGTTCCTCTGCCACTGGGCGTACACACACAGGGATAGAGTGAAGAGCAGGCCAAGAGGCCCGTATATGTGAAGTAGAAATTACCTATATTCCTACCAATTCTTTATTACTAATTAAAGCAACCAACTGTTTCATATCGTGACGTGATTCAATAGAGGATGATTTCAACAGTTCATAGCACTCACCACAAGCGTTTGACTTTATGAATAAAAGGCAGCGCTAATTCTAAAACATGAGATATTACTTAAACATACTGTTCTCTTGTTTCCACAAATTCTTCATCAAACTGCACAAAAATAATAATAATTTAGCATAGAAAGTATAATCTATCTATCTATGTAGGATGTTGGCATCTCCAGGAATCATGGATATGCAGTATTTGTAATCACTGTGATAAACACATTATTTCTGCTGACTCTGTTACCATTGGGTGTTTATTCAATGTTTCTAAATCTGTTTAAGTTGTTCGTCAGAGCTACTTTAATATCACCTCTCATAATGACTATACCTTGCTTAATTTTTTGCACCTTTCCACCAAGTCTATTAAAGTTTTTCAGTAGCCCTAGCAAGCACAGAGGGAACATCCGGATTCCCTTATTTTATTAACAGACTTAAGATACTACTACTACTAATAAACTCCTATGTCATTCTCATCACCCGCCAAAAATGTGGCCTCTGCTGCAGAATTATTAAATCCCATCCATTACAAAACACAACAAATAGGTTGGTCTGTGTCGTTCTAGGTGAATATTATGCTGATTTTCAGTGCATGAGATGGATAGTCGCAGAGAGAAAGCTTCTATATATAAATGGTGTGCTAGCATGACTATCACATGTGCAAAACGACATAGTGTGAGGTACTGACATCCACCATAGTATCTCAGCTCCTGCACAAACCTCAACTCCAGGGGCAGCTAACAGCCATCTGACAGACTCCATTCTGACTCTTCCATTGAAGTAGTAAAGTTTTGGTTTTGCAGCCATTATTGCGCCTTAAAAAAATAAATAAAGGAAAATAATCAGTTTCAAACAAATCAGGAGCTAACCAGGAATTTAGGATCTATCCTGTTATGGTATCTGCTCGGGGCCGCCGCTGCAGTGCAGCCTCCAACTGCTAGATGGAGCGGCTGATATTTTGCTTCGCTGCCAATATGTGAGAGAAGGTCTAAGCTTATAATGTTAGCCTAAACCTTGAACTAACCCTCATCCCAAACCTGACCCTAACAGCTTACCTAAGCCTTGACTCTACGACAAGGGTGGGCAAGTTTGGTCTTTGAGGGCCGCATACATGCCGGGATTTGAAGATTTCCTTTCTGTGCACAGGTGAGTTAATCAGGGTGACTGAAGAAGTGATTGACTCACCTGTGCGCAGCAGGGATATCATCAAATCTAGGCATGTATGTGGCCTCTCTTGCCCACCCCTGCTCTAGGATATGGGACCGGAATATCGGCAGCGCCATCTAGCAGATGCTCACTGCATGCTGCCTGTGCTGTGCTACCATAAGAGGATAGGTCCGGAATGTATTTGCTTAAAATCCAATTAAAGCTCGGTCATGTTAAATAATTTAGGATGGGTAAATTTTTATATAATACATGTGGTTTGAATTAGGTCTCTACATAAAAAATGGGAATGAAACTTTATTGAACAACTCAAAAAAAATGACATAATGGTTAGAAACATATACCAGTGGGTTATGTGGTGGATATGTAATCATGTAGGTCAACAGAAGGCTAGGCAAGGGTGTCATATAAATATAATAGGGCTACTGTTAGTATCATAAGATAATGATGTGATGGGGCTCCTACTGATGTTATACAATCACCAATACGCTGAGACAAAAGAAATGTGTACACGGTTATGCAAACTTCAGATAGATAGATAGAGGGAGCCCTGTGATCCTGATGGATCTTCCTATCTGAAGGGCCAACCTATGTTAATGCCCCCACTTTCTAGCTTTGAGCCCTATGCTATACAGTGAAAGACCTTCTCTATAAAGGAATACTCCAACATCTAACTTCAGGCGGACTAATGTGCTCTAATGCACTATTACCTTTCAAATTTCCCAGGCTCTCTATACTGGTATCCCCCCCAAAAAAAACATTAAAAACAAAAGACCAATTAGTGTGGCACTAGTGCTGGCCACGTTGTGGGGCAAGTGACCATAGGCTGTATCAGTCAATCTTGCCCATTAGCAGGGAATAGATGCACAGCCCTGTGGGAACCTCACATTCGTACTGCACCTGCTGTAAACACAAAGGACGGCCAAGCTTAGAGAAAATGTCCCTACTTTACAGCCTAGCGGCTCAATTCCCCGCTGCTGCGGCTTCATCAAGGTCACGTAGTCTTATCTTATGGCAAGTAGCAGCACACATTACTGCTCTGTAAATGAGATCCATGTGTACATTTGCCTCCTGCCTCTAACATACCTCCAAACTGCCCATCTTACCTGTATAGATCTGTCTACCATGTCTTGGATAACGTATCTGAATCTATAGGTGCAGTCTCATCCTTCTTGTCCTGTGCAGGTCCTCAGAGGGCTTTAAATACATAGTGCAAATGCACATACATTGCATTTGATTCAGTACATTTTACTTGCTCTTCCTTCACAGATACTGCTCTCTGCTCTTCTAACAACTCACCTATAGGCCTTGGAAGGACCATAAATCACTAAGTCAATAAAAAGAAGAATTGCTGTTTATTTATGGTCCTTAGAGGATCTACACAGTATTTGCTTGGAGACCTTTTCTGCTACAGAAATTTCCAGCAAGCTGTAGTCCAAGCAGAAGCAATTCTGCCTCAAGGGCAGGCGCTAGCAGTGACATCATCACTTTACCATGCATACCTGGAAATTCTAATGACTGAACTACTATCTACAGCCACCTCCACACATCAACACAGCACAAGGTGCACAGCTCATAGGCTACACACCCCTGCTAATTACTAATGCGGGGCAGGTGGATGATCTCATGAGTAGTTTAGATGCCTTCAGTGGCCCTTCAGGACAGAAATTAAATTTTTGTAAGCACATTTTTCGGATATTATTTTTTCTACACATAATTGTCTGTATCACATATATAGTTGTGAGCATGAGCGAAGCGAGGGCCGCAGGTGCTGGCATGGAGTGCAAAAATACGACCTTACCGCCCGAAACCCACGCACATGAAAACATTAAAAACACAATAAATACACACAACAAACACATAAAAAGCTTAACTACAGCAAGGGGAGGCACCCAGGACCTCGGAAACTGAAGTTAAACCTCAATTTAAGTCAAATTAGAAGAGTTTTTTCACCTGAAAATCCTCTAAGCGACAGAAAAAATGTCCGCCACGAAAACGAGGCTACAGCACTCTAAAGACGCAAAACACCACCAAACGCATGCAGATTTTCCCAAAAACACAGATGCGATCCAAATCAGCCACAGACGCGTACCACACATTGGGCTCCATTTTACAACACTAACTTACACAATGCGGAAGTACACAGCTACCCTAACGGATTTGGCTCGCGCACGCACACTATTACACTACACACATTACTGACACTTACACAGCAACTCCACAGCCCTCAAAACACACATTGTATGCTGCAGCAACAAAAAACAATGCTCATAGCAAAGGCGCTCATTGTGAGCCTCACGATGAGCGCCAAAGGGGCTCAGCGCGAGGCTCGCAATGAGCGCCGAAGCATCTTTGAACACCAACAAAATTTAACGCCCTTACAATCTTATTGCCGTAATTTTTTGACGGGCAAGTCGCTAGTCATATATATAGTTGTCGTAATTGTGAATTTGTTCGTAATGCTCGTAAAGGCGCTCATCGCGTAGCCTACAAAGTTAAGGGCTTGTGTATAAGCAATGGAGCGGCAAAGCCGCTCATTGCGAGACCCGAGATTAGCACCAAAGGCACTCATCGCGAGGCCCATAAAGTAGAAGAGGGGGAGGCTGCAGACGGAGAAAAAAAATGGACAAAAAAAAGTAGATGAGGGGACAAGCAAGGGCTACAATAGGCACAGGGGTAGCCAGGAAGCCCGCAAGTGAGGTCAAAAAGCTAATTTGCTATTCAATTTGGGTCTTTGGCCAGCCACCCAATGGCTTCCGAGTTACGGGCTTGAAAAAAATGGCAACGTTAAACACGTAACTTTTTTTTAAGCTGAAAAGGGAAAAAATGGTGGCATTAAACACTTTGAGCAATAGCGATTGAAGCTTAAAGTCTTATGGGCTTGAAAAAAAATTATGGTTTTAAACGCCACCAAGTCCGTAACAAGGGAGAGGTGGCCAAAGAGACAGGGGAGGGAGAAAGAGACAAAGGGGAGGGAGATAAGGGGGGAGGCAGGGCAGGGAGAGGGGGGCAAAGAGACACAGGGGAGGGAGAGGGGGGCAAAGAAACACAGGGCAGGGAGAGGGTGAAAGAGACACAGGGGTGAGAGCGTTTGTCTGTAATGCTCGCAAAGTTACGGGTTTGCAAGGAGCAGCCAAGATGAGAGCCTGAGGCCCATAAAGTTGGGGGGGGGGGGGTGGCTCCCAATGAGCACCAAATGCGCTCATTATGAGGCCTGCGATAAGCATCGGAGGTGCTCATCGTGAGGCCTGCAAGTTGGGGGGGGGGGGGAGCCTCACATTGTGTGGCAAACAACAGCATTGCAAGGCTTTAAATTTTTAACAGGCAAGTCGCTAGAACAGGTATATTTGTCTTGTCATATTTACTATATTCCACATATATCAGAGCCTTATGAAACATCTGCTTTATTTTAGCTGTAAAGTCTGACCAGTTGTTCAGATGTGCTCCAAAGCCCTGCTAAATCACCCTTGGAGTCTCACACAACACGACATGAATAGGATCCTACTAAAACTGCATGAAGTATTGAAATATGCAAGTCATTCAGTGTCAGCTCAGCAGCTAACCAAACACAGTGAGGAAGAGTCACTGAACTTTGTAGTGTCTGCCAAGTGCTTCTCTGAGGCTTCACGAACAATTTTTGCAATAGGAATTAGTGCATTGTTTTATTGTCCTTGAGATGCTTAGTGAATATGGAGAAATGAGTACACAGTCATTCAGTGCACATGGGATGGAGAAGTGGTTAAAGTGAGTATACAAATAGACATAATGTTATGATAGTGGTGTAAATCAGTGGTTCTCAAGAACAAGTACTCGGGCTTGGCGGATTCCTGAGACCTTATTAGGTGGCCCTCTTTAATTCTCAGAATTACTATATCAGTATCAGAGCTGGATGATGGGGGGGGTAGTGTTTGTAATTCTTATGTATGAAATGGATTGCACCCCCCCCCCCCCCCTCACTGGGCCCATAAGCAGGAACTTGCATCAAATCCTTCAACCATAGCTCTCCAGATCTAAAAGCCTCTCACAACTATGTAACATGGATCCCTCAAGGGTCCTGCAGAGGTACCAACATTTTTTTCTTGAATAAAAACTAGCTCTATGCCCTTTTTCCTGCTTACTTATGCAAGTTTTCAAAAAAAAATGAAAATTGTCCAGTGGACCTTTAACTAAATAAACCTTTTAAAAGGAACCTGTTTAATACATCATTTATATTTACTTTTCAAAGATAGCACTCCAACCAAACCCAGATTGAAAATAATATTTCATAAGTGTGTGACATTAGTTTACCTGACAATCTGCACCATACATTTCTATAATTTTCCCATACATAATTACTTTATTTTACTTGCTCTGTATGTTTGTTTTACTGTATTTCCAGGCCTTGCTTAAAGCAAAGGTTAACATGTTTTCAAGTAAATTCTAAGTATGAAAAAGAGTTTAAAAAAGAGACGTGAAACACTGCTGTTTTTTCATTGATTTGTTTAAAAAAACTATTTACAAATTACGACCCGTAACACATTACATAGGAAAGCGGCAGGAAAGCGTGACTTAAAAAAAAAATACGACCCGCGGTACTTTACGAGGTCGTAAAAATACGAAGTTAATGGCCAAACCGCACACATCAAAAAACACACCAAAAAAAAAATGAAACATTAAAAAACATCACACACACCACGGGGTTACAGCCAGGACGTCTGTCAGTGAGGTTGCTTGCAATTTAAGTCGCATTTCACCAGAAAAAAAGGTGGCCTAAAAAAAACGAAAACAAGGCTAGGCACGTATAATGAAAACACGTACTCGGAACACTTACCCAAACTCAATAACACTTCATGTGGCACGTAACTCACATCCTGCGGCACATAGCACATACAAAATTGCGCCCATTTTCGTTAATGAAGTTGCTTCAGAAGTAACACTTTAGTTTAAAATCTGCAAATTACACCAACTAGGTAAGCTATAATTAATTAATTAATTAATTAATAAATAAGTAATTTAAACAAAACAAGAAAAAATATGGTTTCAAATATGGACAAGAACAACGTTATTCATGTACAGTAACATTTAAAAGATATATAAAAGTTTGAGCATTCATTAATATTTTTTTTTTTTTTTTAAATGCCTTTTAAATATTGTCAAAAAAAATTATTAATGTACAGAAGAAATTTGAAGACATTATTCATGTATATTAAGATTACAATAACAGATAAATGTTTATGTGGGGTAAAATGCTGTGAATTTCAAAAGAAGAAAAAAAGGAGAAATTTCAACAAGAACATAGCTTTTATTAAGATATATTTTACAACATAATATTTTACAACATAATGTATGCTTTTACCAACAAAAACCCCCCACATATATAGATATATATTTACACTGCATTTCAACATTTTTATTGTTTTATCATTTACAACAGACTCTGCCTCAACAGTGTCACTGAGTAATTTACAGCACTGCATTGTTTAACACGGACTCTCAAATCTGCAGCAATTTACAGACAACAAATTAAAACCAACAGGTAATGTAGAAAAATACATTTGTTTAACAAAAATACTATGGTCTTAGTCAAAAAAAAAAAAAAAAGAAATTGTTTCAACATTTGCATTTCTGTTTATCTTTTTCAACAGACTCTGCCTGAAGAGTGTCACAGGAAGATTGGCAGCAGGGGATCCTCTGTCATGTATAGACAACTAATAATTCAACATAACCGTTACAGTATAAATAGTAGTAAACAAAAGAAAGACCTATCCTGTTTGGTGTGTGCCAATGTCAAAATGCACTGCAACATAACTAACCCTCTAAGTCTAACCCCATAACCTAAATACAACCCTAATGCCAAAAGTGACGCACACAAAACAGGATACTACAACAAATTTTGTTAACACATATAAAATGGAAGAATATATCCTGTTTTGTGTGCCCCGACCTACAAGGCTAACACCATAACCTAAACGTATAATGCTAACAGTGTCGTACACAAAACACTATACTACTACAAATGTTGTTAACACATATAAAATGGAACAATAAATCCTGCTTTGTGTGCCCCAACCTCTAAGCCAAACACCATAACCTAAACATCTAATACCAACACTGGCACACACAAAACAGGATACTTCAAAAAATGTTGGTAACACATACTAAATGAAAGAATATATCCTGTTTTTTGTGCACCAACCTCTAACTCTAACCCCATAACCTAAACCTATAATGACAACAGTGGTGCACACAAGCCAGAATACTACAACATAAGTTCTGAAAACATAAGAAATGCAAGGATCTATCCTTTTTTATATGCACAACACTCTAAGTCTAACCCCATGAGCTAAACCTCTCTGAAAAAATACAACATGGAAGTATATATCCTGTTTTATATGCTCTTACTACAAAAACAAATGTATTTAAATGTTATTTTAACATTTGCATCTCTCACTTTAATTCTCATCAGAGACACTGCCTGAAAACTCTCATCATCGCTACAGCAATTTCGACACAACACATTTCAAAAAGAAATGTACAGTAATACAAGTAACAAAACAAAAAAATACATTAAGTACTGCTGTTTGCACATATAAAATGGAAGGACCTATGCGGTTTTGTGTCTGCCTTTGTGGAAACCTGCTGCAACCTAACTAACACTATAAGCCTAACCCCATGACCGTATACCCCTAATGACAACATTGGCGCATGCAAAACAGGATAGCAACAACAACAAAAAAAAGGGTTACCCTAACCCCAAATGCTAACAGTGGTGCACACAAAACAGAAAAGGACAATGCTGTTAACATATACAAAATGGAAGGATATATACTATTTTTGGTGCGCAACCCTCTAAGCCCAACTCCATTCCTTAAGCACCTAATGACAACAGTAGCGCACAAAAAACACAACTAAAGTCATAATGTGAACACTGCCACACACAAAACAGGATAACACAAGAAATGCTGTTAACACATACAGTGCCTTGCAAAAGTATTCACCCCAAGTAGCATTTTTTGTGTTTTGTTGCCTCACAATCTAAAATTATCATGGATTGTTTGAGGATTTGCATCATTTAATTTACAGAACATGCCCACAACTTTGAAGATATATATATTTTTTTATTGTGAAGCAGACAACAAATAGGACAAAATATCAGAAAAAGTCTATGTGCATGACAATTCACCCCCCTAAAGTCAATACTTTGTAGAGCCACCTTTTGCGGCAATCACAACTCCAAGTCGCTTTGGATAAGTCTCTTTGAGCTTGCCACATCTTAACACTGGGATTTTTGCCCATTCCTCCTTGCAAAACTGTTCCAGCTCCTTCAAGTTGAATGGTTTGTGCTTGTGAACAGCAATCTTTAAGTCTGACCAGAGATTTTCTATTGGATTGAGGTCTGGGCTTTGACTAGGCCATTCCAACACAATTACATGTTTCCCCTTAAACTGCTCAAGTGTTGCTTTAGCAGTGTGTTTGGGGTCATTGTCCTGCTGGAATGTAAACCTCCGTCCTACCCTTAAGTCATGCACAGAGTGGTACAGGTTTTGCTCAAGAATTTCCCTGTATTTAGCACCATCCATCCTTCCCTCAACTCTGACCAGTTTCCCAGTCCTAGCTGCTGAAAAACATCTTTGGGTGATATGTTGGGTTTGCGCCAGACATAGCTTTTTTTTTTGATGGCCGAAAAGTTCAATTTTAGTCTCATCAAAACCAGAGCACCTTTCTCCATACATTTTAGGAGTCTCCCACATGCCTTTTCACAAACTCAAAACGTGCCGTTTTATTTTTTGCTGAAAGTAATGGCTTTCTTCTGGCCACTCTGCCATAAAGCCCAATTCTATGGAGCGTACGGCTTATTGTCGTCCTATGTACAGATACTCCAGTCTCTACTGTGGAACTGTTCCAGGGTTATCTTAGGGCTCTGTGTGGCCTCTGTGATTAATGCCCTCCTTGCCCAGTCCGTAAGTTTTGGTGGGCGGACGTCTCTTGGCAGGTTTGCTGTTGTACCATGTTCTTTCCATTTGGTTATGATAGATTTGATGGTGTTCCTGGGGATCATCAAAGATTTGTATCTGTTTTTATAATCTAACCCTGACTTGTACTTCTCAACAACATTGTCCTTTACTTTTTTGGAGAGTTCCTTGGTCTTCATGGCAGTGTTTGGTTAGAGGTGCCTCTTGCTTAGGTGTTGCAGCCTCTGGGGTCTTTAAAAAAAGGTGTGTATATGTAATGAGCATTCATGTGACACTTAGATTGCACACAAGTGCACATCATTTCACTAATCATGTGATTTCTGAAGGTAATTGGTTGCACCAAAGCTTTTTATGGGCTTCATAACAAAGGGGGTCAATACATACGCACATGCCAATTTTCTGTTTTCTATTTCTAAAAATAGTTTTATGTATATATTTTTCTCATTTCACTTCACCAACTTGGACTATTATGTTCTGATCCATCACATAAAATTCAGTTTAACAAAACATTGAACTTAAGGCTGTAATGTAACACAATAGGAAAAAGGTCAAGGGGGTGAATACTTTTGCAAGGCACTGTACAAAATACAGGGACCTATCATGTTTGGTGTGCGCCTTTCACAAAATAGACTGCAATCTAATCTGCTAAATCCAACCTCATAAAGCTAATCTCATAATGCAAACAGTGGTGCACACAAAACAGAATAGGAGAAAAAAATAAAAAATAACAAAAAGTTTAGTTAAAACAAATAAATAAACAAAGGAGCAAAAGTACTAATGTACTACTTTTATTTACAGATTAATATGGCAGATACTGACAAGAAACAGGAAAAGAAAAGACGTCAAACTAGAGAACGTCAAAAAAACATGCGCAGATCATCAGACGCCTGAGTAGAAGGAAATTCAACGACAAAAAGTACGGAAGAGACTCGCAAGCAAAAGATTAACGGCTGACAAACTAACATCCAAGCCCAAGAAAGCTACTAAAAAAAACAAAAGAAGAACAATCAGATAAGAATTCTAATGAGGATTTAGAGAGTCATTGCTATATGTTCTCACAATTGTCCTTTACTTAAATCTTTAGCAATAGAGGTTCATAATTGTGGTAATATGAATATTGTCTGTCAGTTTTGTGGGGCTGATCATTTCAAACAGGAAAAACCCAGAGATGGCGCGTTTGTTAGTTTCTGTCAAAAAGGCAAGGTAAGACTTCCACAAAGACAACAATTCCCAACATATTTAGAAAGCATTATGACTGAGCCTAATTTCCATAATTACCAAAATTTGGGTGCAACATTAGCTAGTAATGTGCCAGGACATGGGCCTTACTGCTTCAAAGTACAAGGACAAATTTACCATCATACTTCTCATTTACATCCACAGGAAGAGGAGCAAAGAAAATTTGCTCAACTATATATCCTAGATACAACGGAAGCTGTTGAACAACGTATGCAGCTTCCAGAAAATAAAAAATGCTTACCCATTGTACAGGGGATAAGAACAGGCGAAATACACGTTTAACAAAATTCAAAAGTTGAAGGGCCCTGTTTTGAGCTTAGAATCTTAGCAGAAAGTGCTTTATCCCAAAGCACCCTACAAGACTGGAAATTCGCTACTAACAATCTAAAGGGAATTAAAGGGCAAAGAACTGGGGAAGAGTAACAAATAAGGAATAGCAAGGGCCAGGAAGGAAGTGAAAGATAGAAAGAGTTTTATTTTAGAGGGAGAGGGGAGGGATCTGAGGTGAAAGACTAGTATGTTGGCTGACCCCTAGTGTTGAGATGATATATCTGCAAGTAGGAAGTCAGGTGTTTTCCATGGCTCTATAAATTTAATCTGAGTTGGGGTGAGTGGGAGGGCAATATTCTGAGTATCTCACAGATGTAGTAAGCCTTAAGCCAGAGTGAATTTGCACTGAAAGAAAGAGAGAGAATGGATTGGGGTCAGACAGTACAGGAAGATAGGGGAGTTAGGAAGGAATGGGAGAGAGACCATAGAATCAAGGTATTTGAGGAGGGGGGAGGAGATTTGAGGTAATTATGCCAGCGATAAATGGGGGAAGGATGGGGGGAAGGTGGGGACGGCAAAGCAGGGTATAGGAAACAGTTAAAAATTGAAACAAAAGGTCATAAATATTTCTATCTGCCAAGATATAATAACATGCATACAGTAGTGATATTAATAAACATATTGGCTCCAGGGGTGGCGCAGTTTCCATAGTCTCCTCCATACCTGCTGAGGTGCTGTGAATGCAGTTCTGAGTATCTCACAGATGTAGTAGGCCTTAAACCAGAGTGAATTTGCACTGAAAGAAAGAGAGAGAATGGATTGGGGTCAGACAGTACAGAAAGATAGGGGAGTTAGGAAGGAATGGGAGAGAGCTAATAGAATGAAGGTATTTGAGGAGGGGGGAGGAGATTTGAGGTAAATATGCCAGCCATAAATGGGGGAAGGATGGGGGGGAGGTGGGGATGGCAAAGCAAGGTATAGGAAACAGTTAAAAATTGAAAACAAAAAGTCAGAAATATTTCTATCTGCCAAGATATAATAACATGCATACAGTAGTTATATTAATAAATATATTGGCTCCAGGGTGGCGCAGTTTCCATAGTCTCCTCCATACCTGCTGAGGTGTTGTGAATGAAGTTCTGAGTATTTCACAGATGTAGTAGGCCTTAGACCAGAGTGAATTTGCACTGCTGAGGTGTTGTGAATGCAGTTCTGAGTATCTCACAGGTGTAATAGGCCTTAAACCAGAGTGAATTTGCACTGAAAGAAAGAGAGAGAATGGATAGGGGTCAGACAGTACAGGAAGATCCAATAACATAACCCATATTTTTTCCCACATGGGGAAGCAGGTTGGCAACCCAAATTAACACTTCACAGTTACCCAAATTCAGAACTACGTGTGAGAAATATTATTTCCCTGCTTGAATTTAAAGTGGCTCAAACTGCCATTCGAGATGCATTCAATCCTTTTTCATATGGAGGAAAACTGACACAACAATGGATCATTGATTTATATTTGCAAGTGGAGGCAAATAATTTAAACTTCATAAAATATCAACAAGAAAAACTACGTATAGAACAGTATTTTGAACTGATGAATTATGTCGCTGAGGTGGCTACAACCAGAGAGATGCCAGCTGGCAAAGCCATAATTTTACCTTCTTCTTTCCAAGGAACTCCTTGCAATATGCGAGAAAGATACATTGATGCCATGGCTATTGTAACCAAATATGGAAAACCAGATTTATTTATTACATTTACATGTAATCCACAATGGCCAGAGATTGTACAGAATCTGCTAATTGGACAAACTGCTTCCGATAGACATGCACATATTCTTACAATCCTTCAAGAGAAAGATAAATTGGATACTGGTGACAAAGTGGATTCAGTGATTATTGCTGAACTACCAGATCCAGAAATACATGGTAGACTATATGATATTGTAACTCATCGTATGATTCATGGACTGTGTGGAGATATTAATCCACAGTCACCATGTATGGAAAATATGAAATGTACTAAAGAATCTCCAAAAGATTATACAGACAAAACATTTGCTAATTGTGATGGCTATCCATTATAGAGAAGAAGAGAAGGCCAAAAATGCCATTATTCGTGGAAAAAAGGTAGATAACAGAAATGTGCTACCATACAATTCACATTTACTCATGAAGTATAATGCACACATTAATGTCGAAGCTTGCACTTTTATAAAATCCATTAAATATGTCTACATATGTATTTACAAAGGCTATGATGCAGCTACTGTAGTGGTCAAAAGTGCAGAAAATCCAGCACAAAGTGAGTTATTACATGATGAACTTGCATCTCATGTTGCTGCTCGATATCTAAGTGCGCCAGAAGCAATGTGAAGTCTTCTCAAATTTGAAATACATGATCACTCACATGCAATATTTTAATTAGCTTTACATTTGCCCCAAAAGTCACTTAGTTTATTTAAATGTTGGAAATGAAAATAATGCTTTGGCACAAAGTGAGCATCGGCAAACTACACTAACTGCGTGGTTTCAATTAAATTGTAACGACTTGGAGGCAAGGGAATTGTTATATATTGACATTCCCTACCACTATGTTTTCATTAATGTATTATGGAGAAAACAAAAAAGCAGTGGAAAAGAAGTAATACTAAGAATTTACATTGTAAGTCCAAGAGACCTTGAATAATTCTGCTTACGTTTACTCCTTCTAAATGTTCATGGTCCACACATTTTTGAACACTTGAGTACTGTTAATGATATAGTTTATGAAACATTTCATTTAGCTGCGCGACACAGAAACTTCCTGGCTGATGATACAGAATGGGAAAGATGTCTAGAAGAAGCAGCACTATGTCAAATGCCACGGCAGATGAGGGAACAATTTGCATTTAATTGCATCTTCACAAATGCTCCAAATGCATAAGCTTTGTGAGACAAATTTAAAACAAATATGCCTGAAGACTTTTTGCAACGATACAATGAGCCTAATGCAGAATTAAAAGCATTACTTGAAATTCAAGAGGTCTTTCTTTCTCATGGATTAAGTTGTGCAAGTCTTAATCTGCCAGATCCAGGACTCATAGACAACATCAACTTTGAAGACTATGACACTCAGCTTCAAAAACAAAGAACAGAAGAAAAACTTGCAACTTTAAATACATTACAATTGCAAGCATTTAAGGCCATAAAAAATGCCCTAGATGATGACATGCTCAAAGAGCGTTAATTCGGTCTAGATGGACCTGGCGGATCAGGAAAACGTATCTGTATAAATAACCCGGCGTTAACCTGGCAGTTGTGGGAGGCAGCTTCTCTCTTCTCGTATATAACCCCTCCCTTCAGTCTACATCCTCACCTGAGACTAATCGCTTTTCTCAGGCAGGACGCCGTCTGTTTTCCCTCACCGGCTCCCTTGCTGTTTTTTATTGCTCTCGCAGGTTCGTTTCCCTTGCTCGCCACTTCTCTTTTCCCGTGGGTTTTTTCCCCTCCTCTCCTTGGCCAGCTTCCTCCACGCTTCATCTCCCCTGGCCTTGGTATGCTGCCGCCCTGTTCCTCTCTTCCCTCCTTCTTGCCCCCTGCCCTACTCCCTCTTACCTTTTCGTTCATCTCCACTCGTCCCTCCTGTAATTTCCTCCTTCTCCGGTCTGGCCTCATCTGCAGCTTTGCCCGGTTCCTCTTTTCCAACTGCTGGTTTGCTTTTTACGCCTCGCCCCTCCGCCGGCCGTCCGCTCCTCTTCGTCTCGGTGTCCCGCTGGCCCCTCTTCTCGCTTCTTCCTGCTGCTCCTTCTCCGGTCTCGTCACGTATGCGGCCTTGCCGCCAGTTTGCTTCTTCCGGCACGCCCCTCTGCCAGCCGGGCTCTTTCTCTTTCTTCCTCCGTCTTCTCCTCCCTCGACTCCTCTGTTTCTGTCTACCCGTGTAGCAGTCACCGTCCTGCTTGCGTAGTCTGCGGTCCTTGTGCTAGGGCCGGTTCCTGCCTGCGTTTTCCTTCTCCCGCCAGTGTTCTCCCTGTTGGCTGGGTGCGCTGTCTGAGGCTCTGTGGCTCCTGTCTCCATCAGTGGCTCTGCCTCCCCTTTCGTCTGTGCTTGTCCTGGCTTGTTTGCTTCAATCATGTTTTCCTTGGGTGCTCTGCAGGCGCCCACGGGATGCCTCTCCTTCGGCTGCTTGGCCACTTTTTTCCTCCTGTCTCCTCCCCACTCTGGGCTGATGCTCCCTTGCTCCCTCCGTTCACCCCTGCGGGCCCGCCCTTGCCCTCTTTTGGCCTGCATTGCCCCTACTTTTGCCTCTTCTGACCCCTACTCTATCCCTCATATTCGTTTTAAGCCAGCACTAGCACTTAGTACCAGGTACTGTCCTGATTATGCGCAGACAGGCACAGATCTGAAGTCTAGGCTATGTTGAGCCATACAGCTGCGTATCACCCAAGTACACCACACACAGTCCAGTTACTAGAGTTTTACATATGCATACCAGCTCTGCCAGCTCAGATTTGCACAGTGTTTACCTTATTTGAAAATTCAGTAGACACACAAAATAGTTTTAGGTTAAGAACCTCTTAGCAGAACTAAATTTTATGCATACTTATCATACTGCTGTTGCATTTTATTTTTCTGCCAAATCACTCAGTAGGACTTTTTATCAATGTATACCCGTACATTTATGCTCTATGCTCACTGTGATCCATAGAACTACTGCTTCATACGTTCCAGGTGCATCAATTCTGATACACCATAGCACAGTACCATATGCCCCAATGGACTATGCTTGTATCACGTGCTCCTACCCAACCATACATATCAACCCCCTCTATACCATCACAGACCACCATGCCATGCAAAATTTGCTCACCTCAATCCTCCTTTTTCTCCAATAGACTCAATACAGAGCCATGGCTGACCAAGTGCTCTCGGACACGGAAAGCACGCTTTCACAGGCCACTTCTTCCCCACCGAGATCTTCGTCCTTAGCAGGTACTAATATTTCATACTGCAACTGGACCGTACCGAGAATAATCCAAGAACTCATCGACAGAGGCATACCTTATCCTGCATCCGCCAGGAAGGCAGAACACATTCAGGCTCCTAAGAGCTCCCCAAAATCAACCGCCCGCCAACCTACCGCCGCCAGACCCTATGGCACAGATGCAATGCATGATGATGGATATCGCAGCATCCATAAATTCACTGGAGGAACGTATGACCAGAATAGAAAATCCACTAATCTCTGAACCGAAACCTGGCCTCTCCACGCTTGCTGCCAGACCAGGTGGGGCCTCTAAAATCCCTCCTGCCATATTGCCATCTCACTTCATCTCCCCGCAAACCAGACGCGATATATTAGACGGCAAGGATATCAACCTTGTAATACTACTCATACCTTCCCAAGAAGGCTCCGAGAACAAAACTTTTTCCCAGGGACATGTATCTGTCATGACCTGCGCCAAGGATTCCCGCCTGAATCGTAAACTTACAGTAACGGAATTCTTGATCGCTTTTAGCGTCTACAAGGACATACTATGCTCCGCCTATCCGAACTAGGTCTATATGTCATTATAGACCTAGCGCACAAATACGGCATGTATTACTATAACGACTACTACAAGTCGTTCTCTGTCAAAGCGGCTGCAGCACTCTCTCATTTCCATTACACGGTGAACTGGGCTCACCTAGACCACAAGCTATTCTGCCGCAACTTTGCTGGGGTTAAGGCGGCACTCTGCAACCACTGTCAGTCACCTATCCATAGCACTACTTTTTGTCTCAACACTCCTTCACCAAGCACCTCAACAACTCCTTCACCACTTATGACGCTACCTTACACTTCTCGTTCACAGAAAGACAGACTAGGAAGACAGGAGCACTATTTGGCCACTAGTGCCATATGCACCAATTTCAACACTAAGGGTTGCACTTTTAACATTTGCAGACTACTTCATGTTTGCTCAGTGTGCCATCAGGCCCACGCAAAGACCATTTGTCCCCAAATAGTGCACCCGTCATGACTAGCTAACTTGAACATACCACTCCTAGCACACTACCTAAGACACCACCCTTCCCATCCCTTCACTTCTTACCTCCTAACAGGTTTCACTAATGGTTTCCACACAGGGGACACTGCGTTATCTCAGGTTTCCTTCGCTAGCGATAATTTAATCTCTACTACGAAGGAACCTGAGGTAGTGAACTCAACACCGAAATCACCAACAACTACCTCCTGCGTCCTTTCACTACCCCGCAGTTCCCCATCTGGAGAATCAATCCCATCGGAGTGGCTACACGTAAGTATACTCACAAAATTTGCCAAGTTGTAGACCTTTCTTCCCCCACGACTCCACCACGCCTAGCATCAACTCACTTATACCATCAGACGAATATACACTCCAATACTCAAGGGTAGACGATGCTATAGCACACATAGTCAGGTTACGACCAGGATACTGGCTATCCAAAACAGACATAAAAGACGCTTTTAAAAAAATGACCCCTGGATCCTTCACTTTGGCACATACACGGCATCAAGTGGAAGAATAGTTACTACTTCTCAAACAGGCTGACATTCCGATCCAAAAATAGTCCAAATATATTCGATTACTTCGCCCAGGGACTACAGTGGATCCTGACACACGTCAAAACGATGCCCCATAGTGATCCACTACTCGAATGACTTTCTGTAGGAACCTCCAAACCATCAAGCCTGGAGATTTCCGAAACTTTATTTACAGATGTACACATACCATACGCACCAGACAAGAACCTTGGGCCCGCCCACAAACTCAAATTTCTCGGCATCAACTTAGACACCCGGTAAATGGAGGCTAGCCTCCCAGACACCAAACACTCCTGGCAAATTTAAAAAAATATAAGAGATGCATCACCAAGGAACTACAATCCCTCCTAGGCCACCTGACACATGCAGCCTACATTCTACCACAAGCCAGACCATTTACGAGAAACCTATTAGCTCAATTAACAAAGCATTCCAATGCGCCGCAACCATTCATTCTTAACGACCAATCCTTAGAAGACATCTACCTATGGTCAAAATTCCACCAACAGTGGAACGGGAGATCCTTTTTTCTCGCGAATCCCACAAAAACATCTCTGACACTCATGCTGCACATGGTTTCCACCCATTTCAAGATATTCCACGCTTCAGAAATCATCACATCAGCTTGGCCTTAGACATTCTACGCTGCAAACTCCGCCTCAAACGTAATCACCGACACCCCATAGACGGTGCTATCTTCGAAAAGCTGACCACTCTGCTTACCACTAACCCTTTCAGTCCAGACACATCCAGGACGGTCTTAGTGGCCATCATGTTGGTGTTTTACAGCTTTCTGCGACCAGGTGAGTTTACCACCTCACAAAACAATCCACACTATCTCACAAAGCAAGACAGAACACTGCACCCAGACTGTCATGGCTCAATTGGCGCCCATCTCAGACTTGGACTGATGTCTGCCACAGGCTGTTGCCAGTGGAGATGATGACTGGGGGTTTGAGCGCACAGAGCCACTGGTATAGTGCTATAATGGTGTATTGTTGTGATTGTTGTCTAGGGAGAGGAGCAGGGTTCCCATCACCATCAATAAAAGTTATGAATGCATGAGAGGGATTGATGTGGAAACCCTACCCCACTCCCATATCCTATGAGGGCAGTAGGCGGTTTTATGTTGGGTGCGCTTTCGCGCTTTTACGTGACCAGACTGACAGTGTGTGGAATACTATATGTGACGATGTCTTACAGTGGGGAGTAATTCTAATGCACACATTGCCACATACATCTTGTCAGGGAGATCTGGCCCCAAAGGCTAATCCCTTACACTTAAGGGATAATGAACAATGGATCCCCACAGCCACAGAAGCACCATCTCCCCTGGGGGCTTCTCAGTTCTTAGCAGAGGACCCAGGAGATAATCAGGACGTGCTTCCCCTCTGGTGGTCAGAAGCCAAATGACTCTGTTAGCCACACCTAGTGGGCGGACATAGGAGGGGACTCATGATTCCCAGGACATGACCCTATGTGATTGGCCAGAGGCCATTAGGGGCTGACCTCAGGTAGCCCCTCCCCCTACTATGTTGAAAAGTTCTTAAATAGTTCAAAACTAGTCACAAATCCGTACATATCACTTACTACACTACTCTGAACGACTGGTGTCCAGTCACTATTATCAAAACCCACCTAGATTCCATTTCTACCAAACCATCCACTCACTTACTCCTAAGCATGTCAAGCCAGCCCTTGTTCACCACATCCTTCATTCACTACATTAGATTGTTACTACTTAAACTAAACCCTTTAGATTGTTACTACTACCTAAACCCTTTCAGTTATTTGGGAGACGCATTTCGCATAGGAGCCGCCTCTTCAGACTCCAAAGCCAACATACCCACGCACATAATTCAATCCATGGGACGTTGGAAATCAAACTGTTACACCCACTATATACCTTTTCCCACTGCGGAAACCAAATAGGCTTTCCAAGCCATCACTCACTAACCTTGTCCCTAAAAAAACTGCCAAATTTTTGGCCTCTAAGCAGGCAATTGCCACCCGCTAGCTACTATCCAAGAGAAGGTCCCGACCTCAATTTATTGATGAGTTTTGTTCGAACACAAGGTCAAATAGCACTGCCATTTGCAACCACTGGAATTGCCGCACTTTTGTTAGAAGGTGGAAGAACGGTGCATAGTGGATTTAAACTGCCAGTTCCCATTCTGGAAACATCAGTGTAGGATATTCGAATGACATCATTACAAGCAAAATAAAAAAAAAGTTAATTAATTATAATAGATGAAGCTACAATGATGTCATGCCATGCCCTACAATGTATTGACCATTTGCTACGTGACGTCATGGATAATGATTTGCAATTTGGTGCAAAGGTAATGTTGTTAGGTGGAGATTTTAGACAAACATTACCTGTCGTTGTACATGGAAATCGAACAGACATTGTCGAAACATGTATAAAGTCAAGTACACTATGGAAACTATTTACCCATCTTCAATTAAAACAAAATAGGAGATCAGAAAGAGAAAATAAATTAAATGACTGGCTCATTAAAATTGGACAAGGAAAAACTAAGTGAATACAAGATGTACCTGATGATACCATGGGAATTCCATCTTATATAATTTGCAAACAGGATTTCATATCAGCTATATACCAAAACACAATAAATGACGAGGATTATGCAGAGCTTGTAAACAAAGTAATACTAACATGCAAAAATAAGGATGTATTGTTTCTCAATAATCAAAATATTAAAATAAAAAAATGCACCACAAAAAAATTATCACAGTGCTGATTCTGTACTTGGTGATAACAAAGAAAGTCAGACAAACTTTTCCACTGAATTCATAAACTCATTAGCTCCTTCTGGAATGCCACCACATATTTTGCAGCTAAAGAAAGGTGCAATTGTCATGTTACTGCGAAATAAGAACGCAAAAAAAGGACTATGTAATGGGACCAGATTAATTGTTCAAGAATTAAAGGACTATTTCATAAATGCTGAAATTCTAACTGTTACCCATAAAAGAAGAGAGATTTTTGATACCTAGAATAGATTTGGCCTCCCTTTTGTACTTCAAAGGAGACAATTTCCCATCATCATGGCATTTGCCATGACCATTAATAAATCACAAGGCTAAAAACTTTCAAATCTGTGGGTATCTTTTTAGAAGAACCAGTATTTGCTCATGGACAACTGTATGTTGCATTTTCAAGATGCAAGAATCCAGAGGCTATTAAAGTTTACATTGAAAAAAAAAAGTCGAGGTGATTTATTAGATGATGGCCACATTTTTACAAAAAACATTGTCTACTATGAGGTACTATAAGTTCAATTCAAAAAAGGATAACAATACAAGACATTTAAAAAAACAAACAAGAAAAATACTTTCACCTCAAGGACAAATTCACAAGAAAAAATATATTTATATATAGAGAACAGTGGTTTTATTTTGAGGACAAACTTTTATGTCACTCGGACTCTTTTTAGAGGATCACTATTTCAATAAGAAACTCTATATAATGGCAAAAACCATAGAGAACAGTGGTTATACCCCGCGGACGAACTTTTATGTTTTTCTTTAGAGGACCACAAAGTAACATATTGAAATTTCTTGGAAGTGGCCCTTTTAGCATGATTAGCCCCACAAAACACTTTGCTTGCATTTTATAACAATTCAAGTTAAAATTTTACTACATTAACTTACTGTTTATAATGTTACTATATTTGGGGAAAAAAGTCTGCTAAGTTGTTTCATTGTATATATTTAAAGTTTCATGTTAAGAGGAGGAGGAGCTTTTGTTGTACAATTTAAATGTATAATTAAATGGAGAATATTAATCCAGGGAGTAATCCAATCGCCAGTTAATGGGGTCAGGAAGGAATTCATTTCCCCCCCCTTTGATACAATTGGCTAAGTTTCAATAGGGGTTTTAACGGTTTGCCTTCCTCTGGATTCAATACCTATGTAGTTTACCAGTTGCATGTTACAAACCCTTATGTAATGTTTACAATAGCCATTCATACAACAGTGACCTAGACTTACATTAAAATGTTATTCTTATTAAAAAAAGAGGGTTTACCAGTTGGTCACCTACAAACTGCATATTAAAAAATAAACACATTTAATATAATTGTTGTACTTCTTTATAGATAATAAAAAAAGGTTAAAAGTGTCAAACACTCATATTAAGTGCAAAACAGAATTCAAAGCACACACATTTAATTGCCATAATTTTTTGATGGGCAAGTCGCTAGTAAGCAATAAACCACACCTGATCTTTATGTATCTATCAGTCAGGGTAAGAAGATTGCAAACCTGCCGGCTATAAATTTTGCCAACAGTTTGATGTCTCCATTAAGGAGGGATATGGGTCTGTAATTTTTAATTTCCAACCCATCTTTCCCCTCCTTCCGAAATAGCACAATCTTCACCTG
>CM050165.1:295025302-295030302 GCA_027410445.1 Discoglossus pictus
TGATGATGTGCCTGCTGTCAAAAGCAGCAGGATGAATTCTGAAGTGTTTCGGGCAATACTATCTGCTCATATTCAGCCAAATGCTTCAGAACTCATTGGACAGCGCTTCACAGTGCAGATGGACAATGACCCGAAGCATACTGCAAAAGCAACCAAAGAGTTTTTTAAGGGAAAGAAGTGGAATGTTATGCAATGGCCAAGTCAATCACCTGACCTGAATCCTCTTGAGCATGCCTTTCACTTGCTGAAGAAAAAACTGAAGGGAAAATGCCGCAAGAACAAACAGGAACTGAAGACAGTTGCAATAGAGGTCTGGCAGAGCATCACCAGGGATGAAACCCAGCGTCTGCGTTCCAGACTTCAGGCTGTAATTGACTGCACAGGATTTGCAACCAAGTATTAAAAAGTGAAAGTTTGATTTAGGACTGTTAATCTGTCCCATTACTTTTGGTCCCTTAAAAAGTGGGAGGCACATATACAAACTGTTGTAATTCCTACACCGTTCACCTGACTTGGATGTAAATACCCTCCAATTAAAGCTGAAAGTCTGCAGTTAAAGCACATGTTGTTCGTTTCATTTCAAATCCATTGTGGTGGTGTATAGAGCCAAAGAGATTAGAATTGTGTCGATGTCCCAATATTTATGGACCTGACTGTGTATATGTATATGTATATGTATATATATATATATATATATATATAGAGAGAGAGAGAGAGAGAGAGAGAGAGAGATTTATTCCAGTGACATATGACAAACTAATATTAACAATATAATAAAACTTTTTAATGCTTTGGAAATATCTTCAAACAGAATGAAAATAAGCATTTATAAAAACATTATACAGTTTCAATAACGGTTGCTTGTGTTTTATTTCACAAATGTATTTATTATATGATTTACCAATGCTCTAGGCTATATGACGTCTCTAGCTGCTGCACCGGTCAGTCATTTAGTGTAGTATGATACCGACTCAATGTAGACTTCAAAATGACATTAACAATGATCAGAAACACTATCATGTTAAAGTACACAGCCAATGCAGTGGTTATAATATGTCTATTGTTATTCTGTCAACTAAGCAGACAGGTTATCACATTTTCACGTATTATTTTTTCTGGCTTAAATTCTCATTACATAGAGTGCTCAAATTATGCCCCTAATTTTGCCATCAAAGTTGAGAACAGACAAGTCAATAAGCGGTAGGATAGTGCATTAATGGCATATTCAACTGCTACAGTACTTTAGCAAATCAATACAGATTTGTGCTCAACATTCAAAAAACTGCTGCTGAGCAAAACACTATAAAAGGACCAATCAATGTAATTTGCAGTTCAACTGACCTTTCTCGTTTTCTCCTTTTTCTTTGATTCCTCTGTGCATTTATTTTTCTGTTCATTAAACATTTCAGGCAGTTCGTCCACTGCATCACATTCAGAAGTTTTACTTTGCGCACCTAAAATCAATTAAACGAAAGGTCTAATTAGTGTTCAAAAAGTTCAAATCTTGAAAAAAAGTAGTTAAATGCTTAGACCACTGAAAGTAATCACTAAACCACTGCAAAGTTGTAATTATTTCAGTACATCATGTGTGATATGCATTCATTTTTACATGAATGTCTATACTCGACTGCACAAGAAACAATATATTTTTAAAGAATAGTGGTGTCGGGATAGAAAAGTAAAAAATTTGTAAAAATGACAAAAATATAAAATTTAACAATATATCTACTTTAAGGGCCTCAAATATTGCAGTGCAACTATTGTATAAAGAAATGTTCCCTGCTTTGATAGGGTGGGCTTTGAAATGAAACTTTTGGATGACAAAAATGTAGTTTTATCAATGTTCTTTAGGCTGCTAGAAGTTAGTGGAGTTATGATGTTAAAGGACCATGTACCTCAATGTAAGTGCTCTTCATGATGTGAAAGAGCACAAGATTGTATGTTAAAATTATCCTTTTTAAAAAAAAAAAAATTATTACACTAATAACAGCTAAAACATCTAAAAATTATAAGCCTGTTTACACAAAAAATAGTGTTTCCGGTCTACTGGCTGTTTTAGGATTAACAACAGATGCTGAAGCTGCTGGTGAGGACATTGATTTATATCAGGTTTTCCCTGAACTCAGGAATGCAATGAAAAGTTAACATATATCTGCCCTATTTAGGTGATTCCATCATCCCATACTATGCACATATTTTAAAAATTCAAAAAAGTATATCAACATGCGTTTAGATATTTTTACTGTGATCTGGTCCAAATTGGACTGAATTAAGTGTCCCTTTAGGTTCATCAGAAAAAAAGCACTAAAGTGATATTTTCCTGCAATGATGCAAATAAAATAGGTGAATATACCAAAATACTATAATGTTATAAGAACTTTCTTACTTTTCTAATCACTGTCCTATATTTGTACTTTTTCCAGCATAATCCATATTGCCATGAAAATGTTTATTATGAATATCTCTAATATGGTGCGGAGTTTAGCAGCACTTGAAAAGCAAAGTAATAGCTTAATTCACAATTAGAATTGACCAATACTCTTTATAAATATGTTGAGTAAGGAGCATAGAGAGCCTTTAATAAGATAATTGGATAAGATTGAAATTGAGACCATACCTCTTCCCCCTGACTGGCCCAGAAACAGTCCTTGCTTCAGGAATGCAATCATATCTCTCCAGAAATGTACATACCACACACACACACCTCCAGCTTAGATGTTATAGATTGCCCCAGGGCCCAGCAGAGGCATCACATTTTTTTTTTTTTTTTAATTAAAAACTAGATGTATGACATTTTCGGTAAAGTCAAATATTTTTTCCCAATGTGCTGTAGTGCTTTCAAAATAAAAGTCAGAATAATGGCCCATGTATCTGTCCCAGTGTATGAGACCAGGGTCCAAGACAGGGCTTTGTGGGTCACTTGACCACTGTGATGACTCGAGCATGTGACATTGACTGAAGCACTTATAAGCAGCTCATGTTCTTGCCTTCAGGTTGTAATATAAATAAACTGTAAGAACGCAAAACATTTTTTTTTTTTTTTATCGCAGACAGACATAGTAAGTGTTATCTTTTAACTAGCGACTTGCCCATCAAAAATTACGGCAATCAAATTGTAAGCCAGGCAATGCTGTTTGCCACACAATGTGAGGCTTTTGCTTCTCTGAGCACCTTCGGCGCTCATTGCAAACCTTTCCTCCCGCCTACTGTACGGGCCGATCATTGCAGGGTTCATTAACCTGCAAATTTTGTGCTTGGGAATGCCATGTGTCTCTTTCTAGCATCTCCCCCCTGTCCCTTCCCCGTGTGTTTGTCTTCTGTGTGTCTGCTGAATGTTTGTGTGGCGTACGCTGACTGGCTTTTGTTTTATTTTTAGTCCCACGTCCCTGGCGTTGTTTGTGTAAGTGTTACCATTGTGTATTTTCTAAGTCCCGCATGCCGGGCTTTGCTCAGCCTCATTTTCGTCCAGTTTCAGATTTTTTTTACGTTTTTCGTGCGCCCTTTTTTTTTTTCCTCGCTTAGCCGATTTTCGAAAGACGAAACGAGGCAAATGAGGCTCCAAATCGCTAGCAACCTCACTCCCAAGCTTCCTGGCTCTCTCCCTGTGCCGTGTGTGAATGTGTTTTTATTTTTTATTATTTTTCGTGTTTTTTTTTTTGTGTTTGTGTTTTTTCCGAGCTCACATATCTGACGCCGCCACTGGCTGCAATGGGCGCTGCGTGGCTGCTTAAGTGCTCATTTCAGCCTAAGTCCTTTGTGCTTTGCAAGGCTCACAGGTCCAGAGTGCTCCAGACAGTTTCATACCCTGGAGAGTACGGACGGCAGTGGTGGGACTTGCTTTATGCACAGTAGATGACAGGCTTCTGGGGTTTTCATCTGTATTGTTTAAGGGGAGCACATTTCTTCCTAATGACCCCTTGATGATAATCTTAATAACATCACACAATGAGAGGGATCAACCTTTTTTTTTTTAAATAACATTTTAAAGTTCAGTTTTTCTAATAATTCCACTGAACATTTTCAGTGCCAGTTGTGATTTTATATATATATATATATATATATATATATATATATATATATATATATATGTAATTTTCACTGCACATGAAATGATGTTTGCGGGGTACCTTTTAATTATGAACAAACATAAATTGAGGCTCTCACTCACAGAACAAACTAAGCTTAATATGTTTGTTCTATGGACAAAATAACCCACTAATAGCAACCTCTTTTAGCTCACTTGTGCTCTTTACAGGGAGAAATATCCTGTAGTATATCAGTCTGGTCCCACTCAAAAGAGTGACCTAGCCCCGAAATACCAGGCAATTCTACCCTGAACAGGAGAAACAGCAAACCCCAGACGTACATTTTGGCTTTAGTTGGCCCTCATCAATAGGGTGCAACTGAACTCCTTAAGGCACAGAGAGCAAGGGGTCCATGTCTGGACCCCCCCTTTAGGAGACTAGGCACGAAATTTCATTTGCATATGCAGCAACAAAAATAGAGGAACTTTATCAGAGAACAAATTAACATTAATAGGTTAGTTCTATGGACATGATAACCCACTCTGATAGCAACCTTATTTAGCTCACTTGTGCCCTTCACAGGGAGAAATATCTTGTGAGGCCAAAATGTACATCTGGGGTTTGCTGTTTCTCCTGTTCAGGGTAGAATTGCCTGCTCTTTTCGGGCTAGATCACTCTACTGAGTGAGACCAGACTGATATATTACAGGATATTTCTCCCTGTGAAGGGCACAAGTGAGCTAAAGAGTTTGCTCTCTGGGTAGATTGCAATGCTCATAGAACACATCTACTTCATAATTGTTTGTTCTCAGATTGAGCGCCACTTTATCATTTCTCCTTTTAATTACGAAGCCGCAGAATCTGACGGGGGAGGAGGTCATCAAAGAAAGAAGAGGAAAATCCTCCACTTTTATAGCTTTTTCACAGTATATAGTAAACAGGCATTTGGATTCAGACTTATTCTTAAACGACTGGT
>CM050165.1:295035302-295224187 GCA_027410445.1 Discoglossus pictus
TGCAAGCTCGCGAAGCGAGCTCGCAAGAACTGCGTCCCTCGCAATGAACCCCTCGCATTTGCAGAGGTGTAGGATCTACAGCCCCTCACAAGCGCTTCTAAACACACACACACAAGCGCCAAAATACGAACCGCGGCTATTACAATGCAAAATTTACAGACCTAGCCAAAAATAATACAAGACGCAAGACTTAGAAAAAAAAACATTACAAATTCGAAAAATTACGACCTTAACGGCCGAACCGCGCGCACTTGAAAACATTAAAAACACAATAAAAACACACAAGAGAGACATAAAAGCTTACCCACAGTGAGGGGGGGTGGGGGGCACCCGGGACCTCTGCAAGTGAAGTTATACTTCAATTTAAGTCCAAATCCCCGAGTTTCGACATACGAAAACCGCGTAAGCGAGAGAAAAAATGGCTGCCAAAAAAAACTAAAAACGAGGCTATATGACTCTAAAGCCGCAAACCACCACCAAGCACAGACGGATTTTCAAAAGATACACTTTTAGCAAGGGCGTTAAATCATTCACACACGCATACCACATACACATTCCCCGCCATTTTACAACACAAACTTACACAATGCGGAAGTAAGTACACAGCTACACTAACTGCTTCCCCTCGCGCACGCAGCCTATTTACACTACAAACTGCACACATTGCTGACACTTACACCTCAGCTCCACAACACTTTAAACCTACATTTTATGCTGCAGGAAAATTGAAACAGATTGTCAGCTCTTCAGCACAATGCTTCCTGCATATATTACTTCCAAATAGGTGAAGTATATTCATTTATTCATTATTTCATTGGCATACAAAAATACATATAGACAAAAAAAAAAAAAGGAGCGCAATAAACACCAAAGACATTCACTGTGCGCCTCACAACCAACACGGCTCATACCACACAAAATACACCAGGGGACAGCCAAAGGCACTCATTGCGAGGCATGTGATAAGCGCAAAAGGCGCTCGGCGCAAGTCTTGTAATGAGCACCGAAGGTCCTCAGCGTAAAAAACGGTTTACATTATGTCTCAAACAGCATTCCCTGGCTTACAATTTCATGCTAGCCATTTTTTGATGGGCAATTCGCAAGTAGATCAATAAGTATTAATTGCAGTACCACAAATAATCCTATAAAAATAGCGAGTTTTAAAATCACTAAAATAAAAAAAAAAAAGGACCAATCACCAGACCATATAAATCTACTCAAAAATACAAAATACCAGTATCCGCGTATAACACGCACTTTTTCTCACTGAAAATAGGGGGCAAATGAAGTGTGCGTGTTATACGCCGATGTGCGTGTTATACGCCATGTCTCTTTCCCTACACCCTCCTCAACCTCAACCATCCTCAACTCCCCCCTCCTCATCCTCGGTATATGCTAATGGCGTGGCGCGCATGTGACATCACATGCGTGCCGGGTCAAGAAGGAGCGGAGGGGGTTTAGGTTGAGGAGGGGGGAGTGGAGGTTGAGGAGGGGGGTTGAGGTTGAGGAGGGGGGTTGAGGATGAGGAGGGGGGTTGAGGATGAGGAGGGGGGTTGAGGATGAGGAGGGGGGTTGAGGGTGAGGAGGGGGGTTGAGGGTGAGGAGGGGGGTTGAGGGTGAGGAGGGGGGTTGAGGGTGAGGAGGGGGGTTGAGGGTGAGGAGGGGGGTTGAGGGTGAGGAGGGGGGTTGAGGGTGAGGAGGGGGGTTGAGGGTGAGGAGGGGGGTTGAGGGTGAGGAGGGGGGTTGAGGGTGAGGAGGGGAGTTGAGGAGGGGAGTTGAGGAGGGGAGTTGAGGAGGGGAGTTGAGGAGGGGAGTTGAGGAGGGGAGTTGAGGAGGGGAGTTGAGGAGGGGAGTTGAGGAGGGGAGTTGAGGAGGGGAGTTGAGGAGGGGAGTTGAGGGTGAGGAGGGGAGTTGAGGGTGAGGAGGGGAGTTGAGGGTGAGGAGGGGAGTTGAGGGTGAGGAGGGGAGTTGAGGGTGAGGAGGGGAGTTGAGGGTGAGGAGGGGAGTTGAGGGTGAGGAGGGGAGTTGAGGATGGGGTTGAGGATCGGGGGTTGAGGAGGAGCAGCGATTTCTGAGTAATCTTTTGTAAAAACATATAATATCCAAGTTTCTTAGTAAATCAACTGTTTTAACAGTCATTTTATGTTATTTACCTTATACGTGTTAATAAAATTAATAAAAAAAAGTTCTGAGCTACCCTTATTTTGCTTCAAAGTTCTTTATTTGAAATTTAAGTTTTTTTTCCTGAAATTTCCTTCTTAATATGGAGGTGCGTGTTATACGCCGATAAATACGGTAAATTTTTTGTTTTTTAAGATATAGGCAACTTAGAAGCTTTGCCGTTAAAAATTAACAAACACAAGTCTAACTGCTCTTACCTCGTTCCAAAAATGATATCCATTATACAATGCTCCTAAAGGCTTAATATCTGTACTCTACACGCGGTTTCAGAAGAGAAGATGTCTCCCCTCCCATTTGTTACTTAATGAGAAAAGGATCTGGGAGAACATCTTAATATAGAGGATTGGCAAAACTACAATTACAAGGAACAATCCTATAAACCACTTCTTTGTTGGTACTCTACACCTCTCAAACTGTACAGGATGAGACAGATCCCGAGTCCTACTCCATACTTCTCCATGTATGGTGGTCCTTTCACCAAAAATCCAAGCCTACTGAACATCAACTAATACTCTTGTAACAAAAACACGCTTCAAATCTTCCACTCAACCCATGGTTCTCTCTTATCACGACCTTGTGAACAATACACAAGGAAACAAAAAACACAGTAGCAGCACAGATTAACCTTGCGGCAAGACCAGGCTTAGCAGTAACTTGGAATACGCCACAAATACCACAACAACTTAAACATGGTCTACACTAAAATATGGGACAATATTGAGATTGAGAAATTGACCGATAGAATGAGGGGCTCTATAGTCTCATTTGAAGCTGAATAGCAACCATGGTTAAATGAAACAAAAATGTCTTACTCAAAATTTATTTACGTGGCATTTAAATTGTATATTGTACAATAGATACCTACATTATAAAATATATAATTTCTTAATGCATAGTATTTTGAAATGTCTCATGAATATCTATGTGAAAGATGGTATATATTGAATATAATGTAACCAAAAAGAAAAATTGTAAGGACATGATATGCCCTTTCCTATTTGTTGTAAATTATACAAAAAAGCCATGGGAATGCTGTTTGACACACAATGTAAAGCGTTCGTTTTTTTTTTTTACTCTGAGGCTCGCAATAAGCGCCGAAGGTCCTCAATCAGAGCTCCTTCGGCGCTCATTGCGAGCCTCTCGTCTCATCTATTTTTGCTCCTCTGAGCACCTTCGTCACTCATATATTTATCTATATTTACTAAATAATGAATTAATGAGTTTTTGAATAAATGAATATACATTACCCTCTATGTAATTAATGTATCCAGCAATCAATAGCCTGAAGAGCTAATAATCTGTTTATATTTTCCGTCAGCATACAATGTACAGTTTGAGTGTTGGGATGCTTATTGCTTGTGTGCGCCAGGTAAATCAGTTGGTTTAGTTGTGTAAAGCGCCATTGTAGATTCGTAATATTATTAATGTGTTACATGGCTCGCAAGCATTTTCGTCATTTGTAATAGCTTTTTTTTTTATTTTGTTCGTTCCAGTGTGAAAGTGCTACGCATTTATATAAAACTAAAAAATTAAGAGTTTAAAAAAAAAATACAAATCCTAGCAAGTGAATAAGAAAAATGTTAAAGCCAAAATGAATAAATTTAATGCAGAATGAAAACACAAATAAAGGATAAAGGTGAAGGCGGGATTTGAAAAGATAAAAAAAAGACTGTTTTGTGGCTTTCATTACTTTCATAGGCACATTAGTTCTTAATTTATTTAGACAAGAAATTCTACAAGCTCAAGGGTACTCAGATGGCCAAAGTGTTCGTAATGAAGTCATTCAATTGTTTTACTGTAGAGGCGAATATGGGACGAGGGACAGGGTTGTACGTAGAGAGGAGGCTTCTTTAAAATGGGTGTGATTACTGTTTGCATGAAGAAATTTAGAAACGCAGTGAGAATTCAGTTAGAAAGCAGAGTTTATGATGACATAGGTCGAAAGGGGCATGATGCAATTTGGGTGGTTGTATTTAATCCTATATAATAAAAAGTGTTATCCACTGCAAGATCTACAGTGTCTGTGCCAATCTTATTCCTCAACTGCATGGATAAAAGAATCATGTTGCAATATTTTGTTTAAATTGCTGTAAAGAATTAAAAGTAAAAAATACAGTATGTTTGGAGCACATGAGAGTTAAATTTACTTTAACAAATGGACTGTAAATGCAGCATGGGAATACTTTTAATTTCTTGGAATGAGACTGGGGCAAGAAGGTGAACATGAACCTTCGGCTGATGTTAGAATATTGTAGCTTGGGCAGAGTAACTGCGGAAGTAGAGATTTTGGGGAGATTTTTAATTGCTGTGGGTTCAAGAGCGTGTTGAGCAATAATTTTTTTAAGAACTAAAAATTCTCCCTTTAAGCAACCTCACAACTGATTTGCCACCATATTGAACACAATGCAAAATTGTTAAAATTCACTGTTCGAGAGAAGAAAAAAGTAACCAAAAGCAAATTTAAGTGGTGTTCAGCGTAAAATAGGGGTGCAGGACTAGGAAAGATAGCAGGTGTTCAGGAGATGGCCACTGGACACAATTGGGATCTTTCCTGCTGGCTGGGCATGAGCAGTGACTGCCATTGGCCACTAGGTTGCGCAGCCGTTGTGTCCATTAATTTCTTAGGGTGAGGGTGAGGCGTTGGGGCGAGGCGTAAGGAAGCCATGTTATTATTATTATTATTATCTTTATTTATATCGCGCCAACATATTCCGTAGCGCTGTACAGGTGGTTAGTACATGGCAAAAAAACAAACTTAAAACCTTAAAGAATGGAGGGCCCTGTTTTTGAGCATATGTTCAATGCAATTCTTCTGCAAAAGTCTTTAGATACTGAAGTAAAGTCTAAACTGCTCAGCTTTTATCCGCTGCGTTAAATCATACGCACATCCCAAAAAAAGAAGATGACTACGGTACATGAAAACATGCATTTGTTACAATGACAATCTGTTTTATTCAGTGGATGTTTCTTATTTCATTTGCTGTACACTGGAGTTCCATCTACATAAAACTCTTTAAGTAAATTATTATAACATAAAATGGATACGCTTTTCATCATGAAATAAATAGCTACCAGAGTATTAAGTTACATATTTTTCGCAACAGATATGAAGATTTCACATGAGCATTACAAATTATATAACACTAAACACATTTTAAATAAAAAAATACTTGTAGAAGGAAAGCCACAAAAACCAACCTATTCCATAAAAAAAAAGAAACATTTTCAAATTTGTGTACAGCAGCATGTTAATTTCATTTTCATTGCTCGTTAAAGCCATGTTCACATTTTTAGCCCGGGATTTACAGAAGTTATATTTTCTTTTGCATTGGCATTCTGTACATTGGTCCAAGTCCCTTTGACTTCACAGTTAAGTGAAAACAGCTTAAGCAAGTATTTAATCTTGTCTGCCAGAAGCATACAACATGAAGTGGCAAAGAAATTAAATAAATGAATCACATCTAACAACTTTTGTGAGTTTGTAGATTTAGACGATCACAACGAGACTCCAAGCATAGCTGCAGACTGAATACAGCAGACAAAACAGAGGTACAGGGCTGTTGCTACAAAATCATAGACAAGCTCTGAGCTATATAATGGTGATGTATCTACTACAGTACTCTGAATAAAGAATTACTCCATTATTTATTGACAGCATCACGGTTTAGATTTTTTTTACAAACCCCACCAATACTAACCAAACACACTAACGGACTAAAAGAATAAAATTAAAAACATGCAATTGCTATTATATGTTTAATGGTAATTAAATGTATGTATAAAATAGGATGCTACTGGACTAATTTATATTTTTTTCTGTGGATATCAGTGTATTTTTTATAAACACAACCCAACAAATACAAATATATGCATATGTTTACATTGCACACAAACTGTTAGAGCAATATTTAACTGGCTCCTAGATTTTAGGGCTGAAGACTAATTTTATTTTACCTAGCCAAAATATCACATTGCTTTCTAGAGGATTGACATTTTTTTGAAGCTTCAGATCTATTTTAACATTTAGTAATAATTTTCCCTGCTATAATGATATATCTACAACAGTAATAATTTTCCATATATTTAATGATATCACTAAATGAAAAAGGCTTATTTATGTCTTTAATTAAAATATAAAATTATGCAGACAAATTGTTTAATGTTCTCAATTACAAATTAAAAGATGTGTTTGAATCTGAACCTACGGCTGTCTAGATTTCCTGTAATTTAGCTGAGAAGGTGACTTGCCAAATAATAGCTATTGTCGTACAACATAACAAATAATATGTTACAATACCTCTGAAGCCAGTCTAGTTAAAAGGACCATCTATAGTGAACCTGAACTGATGCAGCACTAAGTATTACATTCACATTATAGCATAGCAGCAACATAATAGAGGCCTTTGTCCACATCGGTCATACCCAAACATTTATGGATGGATTACCACTATTTCCCTGCTGAAAAAGTACTGAGCAGAATTTTGTGCAGCGTTATTAAAGTAGATTGTGAAATCTTACACACAGAAGTAAAAAGCAGTTTATTCTATAAAAAGTAAATGCTTCTAAAAAAAAAAAAAAAAATCTCCATACAAGTCAATGAGGAGTTCTAGCTAAATCAACTAATTTCAAATATAGCGACCAATGATCTAAAGCAGGATTCTCCAAGCCTTCGATGGCCAGATTTTTAGAAAACCTATTTACATACCTCTGAAAATGCAGGCTGGGGCTTCAGCACTGGAGCCAGATAAGTCTGCTATAAATGGGTCAAATTAATCCTAAATTACCAGGACAAGAGTACATATACTACACGTTTTAGTCCTTTCCTATGATAGTTACGGCAGCAGACCGCAAGCCGTACCAGTAGCAGTGGCGGCCACCAACCGCTAGAGGGAACTGTCGTTATTTCAGTGCTGAGATCATAGCGTTAGGCTTATGTAAATTATTAGGGTTAGTTTACGGGTTAGGGTAACATTCTAAGTTTAGAACTTCTCAAGTATCGGCAGCGCTGCAAAATATCGGCAGCACCATCTAGCAGCACCTTGCTGCAACTGCTGTGGTCACGGATGCTGTAACTATAACAGTATAGATCCCATGTTTTTATACACATTCTACCTAGCTGCTACTTACTCTATAATATGAGAAGAAAACTTTCAATTTACTAAATATTGAAAAAAACAGTGTATGAAAAATATTTGAATAAAACGTATAAAAGTATAATTGGATCGTAAATGCAGAACTACTGATACAGGGTGGAGTGGGGTTGAGATGACAAAGTTTACTCCATTAATAAATAGAAAACTATAGACCTCTCTTAATAAAAGGTAGCTGTGAAATTTTCTAGTTTGGCTTATCCTTTTTCTCGGACACAATTACCTAAAAATCTAATATTTAAATGCACTTGTGGTTTCTTCATATGTATACATAAATCTGTTAATATGAAATAATGTGCACAATAACTCTGATAATACAAGATACAAACAATTAAGTAGGAAAAAAACATTATTTTCTGTAAACATAATACTCTTCAAAACTCAGAATTTTTTTTTACACCCCTAAAGGATCATTTATTTCTTAAAAGGGTCAATGAAGGCAATTTTTCTTTGTTGCATCTGAAAGAGTATTTGATAATGTTGAACAGTGCATTTATTTTTTGAAAATTAAGCTCATGGAGCAGAATATACTGCTTTAAATGTATATGCCAGTCAGCCAATGTGCAGCAATATATCAGTATTGGTCACAAGTGCCAATGAGATCTAGAGTCATGCATACTCTGCTCACACAAAGGTGTTTACTGGGGCATTTCTTGTTAGTTTCCAATAAGCTTAAACAAGTTTTTATATTTTTCCATGAATAAAAACACTTTTATAACATTTAAAACATGAGCTTAAATGAATAGAAATAGAAAATAGTAATAGAAAAATTGCATTCCATGTCCCTTTAAACTTCTACATTGTAGGCAGAAAAAGTCAATGATGTTTTGCTTGTACAACTTTCCTCCATTATTTGCTACAAGAGAGATGCAAAACTTTGCAGAGGTGAAGGGAGCAGCAGCTTATCTTTGGACATTAAAGAACACCCTGATATACTTGTCTATTTTGAAGGTAATCATCAGTTATTAAAGAAGGGTCACATACTTTGATTGAGTCTTTTCATCTGGTCTTCTTTTTTCGCAGAAACTTTACTGTTTTTCAGACCCAATTTTTCTTCTTTTGGCTCAGGTTGATCCAGTATATCTCTACGCGTCTCCAAGTTTATGATTTTTTCGAGACCTTTAACCAGACATACATTTATCTTAGAATCCTCTTCTTGAGTAGTTTCAGAGGCTCTCAATAATTTGTCATCCTCTCTTACAGTAACTTCCAGTTTTTCTAAGCAATTGCTTGTTTCATTTTTCTTTAGTACAGAAGTCTCATTTATATTTGACACAGTGAGTTTTGTATTTGAAATGGCATTCTCAAGACCTAGAGGAAATGTACTGGTATTCTCTACAGGGTTTGAATGTAATGGTTTATGCTTCGTGTTGTCAACCCTCCTCTTCTTGCTAGTGCAAGTATCTGTCTCAGCAATAGCTTCTGCTGATCTTCTTCTTTTTCGTGCTGCACGCCTTTTATTGGAGGTCAGAGGAGGAGGGCTTGGGGACTTTCGAGGCACTGCTCCCAATGAAAATCTAGTCAATTGGGTTTTATGATTGTTTACATAAGAAGATGAAAAGAAGTCTTCATAACCGATTTCGTCAGAGTCAAATGTGTGTAAGGTGCCATGAGGTTTGGTTGTTCCTTTCACAGTATTCTTTTTAACAGAGGTAGATGAGGTTGGAGGAGTGACACTTGGCCTTTTTTTACTAGAACGTCTTGGTTTACATTTTTCAATCAGTTTGTTTGCTAAAGATGTATAATCCAAACCTGAGTTTTTTTTAGCCTCTAGTTTATCATTAAACACTTCACTTCCACTATCATTATCTTCAGTTGAACTGTCAAACATTTTAAAACTTGGAAGTGACTTGCGCTTATTTTTAAAACATGGGCTTTGCGTCCCTTTTTCAACTAGATTTGAGCCGTACTTTGGTAGCTCAACTTGTTTTATTTGTAGAGGAGACAAATTAACAGATTTGTTTTTGGGACTGGACAAACAATTATTTTTTTTGTCTAGCAGAGACTCCGACACACATTTTTTATTTTCAACCCTTTCCTTGGTTCTTGAGGCAGCAATAATATCCTGTTTCTTTTCTAAACTTCCCCACAGATCATCATAACTGGTATCAAGGCATTCACCGCCATCATCTGAAAAAGATCCAGCAATTTAACATTTAGATGATATATTCATATTTATGAAAAAATAATAATAATAATAAAAATAAAACTACAATCCACGTACAACTGTTTCAAGCTTACTTGCTGTCATCAGCATGGGGCAGGATCTCAGCTTGGGTTGTGGACATTAGGAGTAGGTAATATATGGTGGGCAAAAGAGCGATAGAAGCCTTCCACCGTACAGCAGTACAGTAAATAAATAGCACATCTGAGTTCACATTTGAATGTCTAAAACAAGTAATAAATAAATAATAAAATGAAGTAAATAAATTGTGTTACATACCTTCTAAAGAATCTCTTGCCACTGGACTATTGCCAAGAGATGGCTTTAGTGGAGGAAAGTCAAACGTCTGTGACATTTGTGAAGCTGTAAAAGAAATAGAATGTGTATTTTACTGAAATCTGAAGAAAACGGCAGTATGAATTTGAATAAAGCTGAAAGATCACAAAAAAAATATATATATACATATATATGAATAGAGCATTGCAGAAGCCCATTTGTCAAAACGGAACCTCTTTTTTTAATTCTCAGAAGACTAGATGCTACACTTTAATTACAAATGCATCCGATTCAATGACAACTGCTGGTTTTGCTACCACTCAGAAATGCTTTCTGGTTTACACTACACTGGTTTTCAAGTAGAACCTATCATTATTCTTTTATAAAACAAAGCCTCAAACAGCAGAAATATTGTAAATAATATAACCTACCATGAAAAAGTGGGAAGGATGGGGAAGAGGAGGGAGGATGGGCAAGAGGAGGGAGGAGGAGGATGGGGGAAGAGGAGGGAGGAGGAGGATGGGGAAGAGGAGGGAGGAGGAGGATGGGGAAGAGGAGGGAGGAGGAGGATGGGGAAGAGGAGGGAGGAGGAGGATGGGGAAGAGGAGGGAGGAGGAGGATGGGGAAGAGGAGGGAGGAGGAGGAGTATGAGGAAGAGGAGGGAGGAGGAGGAGGGAGGAGGAGGAGGGAGGAGGAGGAGGGAGGAGGAGGAGGGAGGAGGAGGAGGGAGGAGGAGGAGTATGGGGAAGAGGAGGGAGGAGGAGGGAGGAGGAGGAGTATGGGGAAGAGGAGGGAGGAGGAGGAGTATGGGGAAGAGGAGGGAGGAGGAGGAGTATGGGGAAGAGGAGGGAGGAGGAGGAGTATGGGGAAGAGGAGGGAGGAGGAGGAGTATGGGGAAGAGGAGGGAGGAGGAGGAGTATGGGGAAGAGGAGGGAGGAGGAGGAGGATGGGTAAGAGGAGGGAGGAGGAGGAGGATGGGGAAGAGGATGGGGAAGAGGAGGGAGGAGGAGGATGGGGAAGAGGCGGGAGGAGGAGGAGGATGGGGAAGAGGCGGGAGGAGGAGGAGGATGGGGAAGAGGCGGGAGGAGGAGGAGGATGGGGAAGAGGCGGGAGGAGGAGGAGGATGGGGAAGAGGAGGGAGGAGGAGGAGGATGGAGAAGAGGAGGGAGGAGGAGGAGGATGGGGAAGAGGAGGGAGGAGGAGGAGGATGGGGGAAGAGGAGGGAGGAGGAGGATGGGGAAGAGGAGGGAGGAGGATGGGGAAGAGGAGGGAGGAGGAGGAGGAGGATGGGGAAGAGGAGGGAGGAGGAGGAGGAGGAGGATGGGGAAGAGGAGGGAGGAGGAGGAGGATGGGGAAGAGGGGGGAGGAGGATGGGGAAGAGGGGGGAGGAGGATGGGGAAGAGGGGGGAGGAGGATGGGGAAGAGGGGGGAGGAGGATGGGGAAGAGGGGGGAGGAGGATGGGGAAGAGGAGGGAGGGGGAAGAGGAGGGAGGAGGATGGTGAAGAGGAGGGAGGAGGAGGAGGATGGTGAAGAGGAGGGAGGAGGAGGAGGAGGATGGTGAAGAGGAGGGATGAGGAGGATGGTGAAGAGGAGGGAGCAGGAAGAGGATGGTGAAGAGGAGGGAGGAGGTGGAGGAGGATGGTGAAGAGGAGGGAGGAGGTGGAGGAGGATGGTGAAGAGGAGGGAGGAGGTGGAGGAGGATGGTGAAGAGGAGGGAGGAGGAGGAGGATGGTGAAGAGGAGGGAGGAGGAGGAGGATGGTGAAGAGGAGGGAGGTGGAGGAGGATGGTGAAGAGGAGGGAGGAGGAGGAGGATGGTGAAGAGGAGGGAGGTGGAGGATGGTGAAGAGGAGGGAGGAGGAGGAGGATGGTGAAGAGGAGGGAGGTGGAGGATGGTGAAAAGGAGGGAGGAGGAGGAGGATGGTGAAGAGGAGGGAGGAGGAGGATGGTGAAGAGGAGGGAGGAGGAGGAGGATGGTGAAGAGGAGGGAGGAGGAGGAGGATGGAGAAGAGGAGGGAGGAGGAGGAGGATGGGGAAGAGGAGGGAGGAGGAGGAGGATGGGGGAAGAGGAGGGAGGAGGAGGATGGGGAAGAGGAGGGAGGAGGATGGGGAAGAGGAGGGAGGAGGAGGAGGAGGATGGGGAAGAGGAGGGAGGAGGAGGAGGAGGAGGATGGGGAAGAGGAGGGAGGAGGAGGAGGATGGGGAAGAGGGGGGAGGAGGATGGGGAAGAGGGGGGAGGAGGATGGGGAAGAGGGGGGAGGAGGATGGGGAAGAGGGGGGAGGAGGATGGGGAAGAGGGGGGAGGAGGATGGGGAAGAGGAGGGAGGGGGAAGAGGAGGGAGGAGGATGGTGAAGAGGAGGGAGGAGGAGGAGGATGGTGAAGAGGAGGGAGGAGGAGGAGGAGGATGGTGAAGAGGAGGGATGAGGAGGATGGTGAAGAGGAGGGAGCAGGAAGAGGATGGTGAAGAGGAGGGAGGAGGTGGAGGAGGATGGTGAAGAGGAGGGAGGAGGTGGAGGAGGATGGTGAAGAGGAGGGAGGAGGTGGAGGAGGATGGTGAAGAGGAGGGAGGAGGAGGAGGATGGTGAAGAGGAGGGAGGAGGAGGAGGATGGTGAAGAGGAGGGAGGTGGAGGAGGATGGTGAAGAGGAGGGAGGAGGAGGAGGATGGTGAAGAGGAGGGAGGTGGAGGATGGTGAAGAGGAGGGAGGAGGAGGAGGATGGTGAAGAGGAGGGAGGTGGAGGATGGTGAAAAGGAGGGAGGAGGAGGAGGATGGTGAAGAGGAGGGAGGAGGAGGATGGTGAAGAGGAGGGAGGAGGAGGAGGATGGTGAAGAGGAGGGAGGAGGATAGTGAAGAGGAGGGAGGAGGAGGATGGTGAAGAGGAGGGAGGAGGAGGAGGATGGTGAAGAGGAGGATGGTGAAGAGGATGGAGGAGGAGGAGGATGGTGAAGAGGATGGAGGAGGATGGTGAAGAGGATGGAGGAGGAGGAGGATGGTGAAGAGGATGGAGGAGGAGGAGGATGGTGAAGAGGATGGAGGAGGAGGAGGAGGATGGTGAAGAGGAGGTAGGAGGAGGAGGGAGGAGGAGGATGGTGAAGAGGAGGGAGGAGGAGAAACACCCGCACCGCACCGGAGAACAAGTGGGACCCTCACTTGAGTATAAGCCGAGGGGGGCTTTTTCAGCATAAAAAATGTGCTGAAAAAGTCGGCATTCAACACAAGTATATACAGTATTTTAACAGCTATTTTAAGGAGATAACTTTTCTAATAGCTTTTCAACACATACCACCCATGGTGACTTCAGGAACCCTTTAAAACAAGTTGTCATTTTTCATGTTTTCATTAGTATTGCAATTGATTAATACTTTTGTATACCATTCTATCAATACAATAACAAAAATCTATACGGTATATGTTCAAGATTGCAGATTTTATCAAAGACGGAGACAACCTTTTTTTTTTTTTTATGTTTAATGGACAAAAATAATAATAGAGAAATATTGTTGGATAATATGTTTGCCTTTGGAATAGATAGGAAAAATTTGTAATATACAGTGCCTTGCAAAAGTATTCACCCCCTTGACTTTTTACCTATTTTGTTACATTACAGCCTTAAGTTCAATGTTTTGTTAATCTGAATTTTATGTGATGGATCAGAACACAATAGTCTAAGTTGGTGAAATGAAAGGAGAAAAACATATACATAACACTATTTTTTAGAAAAAGAAAACTGAAAATTGGCATGTGCGTATATTTTCACCCCCTTTGTTATGAAGCCCATAAAAAGCTCTGGTGCAACCAATTACCTTCAGAAGTTAATTAGTGAAATGATGTCCACCTGTGTGCAATCTAAGTGTCACATGATCTGTCATTACATATACACACCTTTTTTCACAGGGCCCAGAGGCTGCAACACCTAAGCAAGAGGCACCACTAACCAAACACTGCCATGAAGACTAAGGAACTCTCCAAACAAGTAAGGGACAATGTTGTTGAGAAGTACCAGTCAGGGTTATGTTATAAAAAATATCCAAATCTTTAAATATCCCCAGGAGCACAATCAAATCCCTAATAACCAAATGGAAAGAACATAGCACAACAGCAAACCTGCGAAGAGCCGGGCGTCCACAAAAACTCATGGACCGGCCAAGGAGGACATTAATCAGAGAGGCAGCACAGAGACCTAAGATAACCCTGGAGCAGCTTCTCAGTTCCACAGGGGAGACCAGAAAAAAGACATTACTTTTAACAAAAATGGCATGTTTTGAGTTTGTGAAAAGGCATGTGGGAGACTCCCAAAATGTATGGAGGAAGGTGCTCTGGTCTGATGAGACTAAAATTGAACTTTTCGGCCATCAAAGAAAACGCTATGGGCCTCATTCTATTATCGGCCGTAAATCGGCCGTAAGGCTGCGATTCCTTGCGAGGGTTCAGTTAACTCGCGATTCTATTATACGGCCCCGCAAGGATCTCCTTTTACGGCCGGCCGCATATCTTGGAACCGGCCGTAATCTGTGAAATATAAAAACGCAAAAATAAATTCAAGCCTGCACTGTACAGCTCTGTAAATGCTAGGGATCATATTGGGGGACATGAGGATTAAAAGGAACCCACTCTCAAGCTTGCACATCTGCCCAAACCCGAGTTCAAATTAACTGTTTATTTTCCGGCTGCGGCGTGGGCGTGTCTGAAGTGCTCCAAGCACTCTGGACTTTTTACATGGATATTTTACGGATATTAAAAATGAAATATTTTACGGATTTGAGTACAGGATAATTATGTGCTATTTTTTCTAACACCTAAAATCCCTTTATAGTCTTCTCAAAGTGCAGGATGGCTTTATTTGAGCTATTTTATGTGCTTAATTGGTGCTAGCGAGACCTTTTTCCTGCAAGTAACTGCGGCTCGCTTTTAGCCTTGCAGAGAGGTTTCCCGGAGCAATTGAATTGCAAATCTCTTGCGGCCGTTTTAGATCAAAGGCTTTCCTCCGGCGCGTGCGGCCGCAAGAGATAGCAAGGCACCGGCCGCAAGCCTGCCGGAATCCCCGGCCGTAAGGGAATAGAATAGCCGAATAGCTTGCGGCCGGTCCTTGCGGCCCCGCAACGGCTGCGGCCGATAATAGAATGAGGCCCTATGTCTGGCACAAACGCAACATATCACATCACCCAAAGAACACCATCAGGACTGGGAAACTAGTCAGAGTTGAGGGAAAGATGGATGGTGCTAAATACAAGGATATTTTTTAGCAAAATCTGTACCACCCTGTGCATGATTTGAGGCTAGGACGGAGGTTCACCTTCCAGCAGGACAACAACCCCAACCACACTACTAAAGCAACACTTGAGTGTTTTTATGGGAAACATGTAAATGTGTTGGAATGGCCTAGTCGAAGCCCAGACCTCAATCCAATAGAAAATCTGTCGTCAGGATTAAATATTGCTGTTCACAAAAGGAGCTGGAGCAGTTTTGCAAGGAGGAATGGGCAGAAATCCCAGTGGTAAGATGTGGCAAGCTCATAGAGACTTATCCATTGCGACTTTGAGCTGTGATGGCGGCAAAAGGTAGCTCTACAAAGTATTGACTTTAGGGGGGTGAATAGTTATGCATATTGACTTTTTCTGTTATTTTGTCCTATGTGTTTGCTTCACAATAAATATAAAAAATGTAAAAAAATCTTCAACGTTGTGTGCATGTTCTATAAACTAAATGATGCAAATCTTCAAACAATCCATGTTAATTCCAGGTTGTGAGGTGACAAAACACGAAAAATGCCAAGGGTAAGATGCCTTGCTTGGAGTGTAAGAAAATGTATGGGGATTAGCAGGAAAATTCAACAGAAACTGGGTAAGTGGTTCATAAGTTGGAATATTCTTGACAGAGAGGGAAGGTGGTTTATAGTTCCTTGCATACACTAGATGGTATAAAAAAGAGAAGAGAAATACAAAAAAGTGATATAACAGTATAAAGTTCCTTTGTGCCATTTTTATATTTTTACTGCACCTGTAGGAGATAGATTTTCTCTTTTATTCTTCATTTCTTTGATTCTTCTCTCCATAGCATTGCAGCGATCAGCGGCAACAGCCTTTGGGCTGTACATTAATGTCCCATCCTCATCAAATAGTAAAACTGGAACATCTGTAAAGTTTAAACAACAAAACTGACCTAAGTATTAAACTAGAAGGCATACAACTTTTTATATCTATGTGCAAGTACGACGACTGCTTCTTGTATATTCTCAACACAGTGGGATACAAATAAAGCATCATTGCTAAATGTCAATATAAAAAACAAAAAACAGAATGATGATAATGAAGGAAACCATTTAAAACTACTGGGAAAAAATATGAAATGAGCAGCAATGTTAGCAACTTTAAAAACTGATGAGAAATCATAAAATAAGAGTTTATACACAATGTTATTTTTAGTTATAAAAAGTATTAAACAGAGCATCGTAGGAAAAATAACACATTCATGTTTTTTAGCTCATTGTTCTATCAGAGTGAAAACATCCATACAAAAACCTTGAAGGGCCATTTACCTTACTATAAGTGCTCTTCATGGTGTGAAAGAGCACAAAATTCTGCTATAAAAAAAAAAAAAAAAAAAAAACAGTAGATCATTTTAATTACACTAATAATAGCTAAAAATCTAAGGTTGTTGGTCTGTTTACTAAGACATGCCTTTCTGTTCCATCATTAACAACATCTACCGACATTGAGCGGTGTATAGTCCGTGAATTCTTAAGATTTATAGTTTTTCATTGAACTTCAGGAGTGCAGCACGAGATGTTAACCCCCAACTTTACTCTTTAGCGGATTCTAGCAGTCCTTTATCTGCACAGCTGAATTTGGGAAGTGTTAACTCTCTTTCTGCTTATGCTCTCTGCACAGAGCTGTTGCTGTGACTCTGAGGGCACTGCCAGTGACTCGTGAAAACAGACACATTTATGATTTTTTTCTGTGAAAACATCTATTTAAAACATTCAAAAAGTTTTTCAACGTGTTTTTAGGAGAACTTTACAGTTGTGTGCTCCAAGTTGTACTGCATTAACTGGCCCTTTAACTTCTCTGCTTCTCCCTGCAAATATTTGTCTGATGACATCATTCATCACATCATCTGTGGCATAATAGGACAACATTCATGACATCACATGATACAAATAATAACATCAGCATTGACATTACTCATGACATCACATCATTTGAAAAATTACATAATCCTTTAAATTACTGAGGACATCAAACTAGACCCCTATAATGTCACTTAATGCATTTATAATTGTGCACTTCGTTAAATTATATATAAATATTTTCATAGAGATATCCTAGTTATTTGGTAAAATTGTATTTACATATGCACATGTCTAAATACCATTTTTTACCAATATATTTGCAGTGTTAATTTAAGTTGAACGAAAATATAAAGCATCTTTTATATTTCCTGAGCAACTGACACATCAAAATAAATGTTAGCACAAATACGCTACTGTCTTAAGAATCTATAAAGAACTTGACATACATGCATAGAACGGCACTCTATTAGCTCTTTTTAATAATATCAACTAATTTATGCATAGTAAATATAGCTGGCCTCCAAGGATTGCAAAACTAAATGTAGATTAGTAAGAAATAATGTTCTCATACAGTTATTAATGAAAACAAAATCTGAAAATTGAATAAGGGGAGTGTCTGCAAGTTATCCCTCAGCAGAACGGCAGACATGTTTTCGGTTTGCCCTGGGACAATTGTAAAAGCAAGGGCATCTTATGACATTTTTGTATGATCTTGTTCATAACCCTTCACTGCATACCTCTGTATTAGAAAGTACCTGTTTGGATTGGTTTTATTTTTTAGATGCTGTCTTTTTCAGCATGACAGTGTTTTTCTGATTCCCCAAACTGTCATTTGAAAAAAGCAACTACAATTCTTTTGAAAATATGTTTATATAAAAAAATAAAAAAAATCAGTGCATGCTTTTGGTTGTTTATTTTTTTATGTTAAAAGTGGTTTCTTTGTGAAAGCAAAGCAGTGCCCTTTCAGTTCTAAGTGTTAATGTACAGTATGTGCTTGGAATGTTTAAAAACTAAACAGTGCCTACAAATTGTATTACAAATTGCAGTATTATTAAAGAAACCATTACACTCTGAAAAATAGTTGGTGTCAATGTATGTATAAAATAGTATGCATTTTAATTCTCAATACAAGTGAGATATGATGTTTAGTTAAACCTGTTGAAAATAAATGCTGGTCTTTTTTTTTTTTTTTTTTTCAAAACCGATTGGGATCAAATGCTGCCAAAAGAAGGAGTATACATTGTTTGTGTTTAAGATAGAAAACAACATTTTAGCCTAGTGCCAGGCAGCCTTAAATTCCATAAATGTGCGAGTCTATAAATGGCAAACACTTGCTAATGGTGGTGAACAAAAAGCTCTATGGGGGAAAAAAGACCATGATCTAAAAATCTAGTTAGGTTAATAAACAATTCTCTGCTTTTGATTCTTCAGAGATGAATAATAATTTTTTAGCAGATTATACAGACTAGTTTGCAATTATTTTTTGTCTGGACATTGAGAAAAGTACCTCTATTGCCTAAGCTCACAGTGCATGAAAATATCTTACCTAGAATGGCGTGCGCTTATACAGTACCATAGGGCTTGGTCAGCAACAAACCAATTATTTTTACTTACCAACAGCTGCTTTTTGCTCATCAAGTTTTTTAACCATTTTATCAAGTTTCTTTTGCAATCTTTTGTCATTTTCTGGTGTTTTCTCAATAAAGTCTTTGGGCAGCATACATTTGCGCTATGAGAATAAAAACATATGATAAAGGTTTTTAACCACGTTAAGGCACATACAAAATTGCATTATATGAGCTCTCATTTTCATCCCTTAGCACACGGCATATGTTCTGAAGATACTTTATTTGGACAAGCAAACTAGTTCAGCCATAAAATGCCTTTTAAGCTTGAAAAAGTACTGATTCAACACAAGAATGCATAGATGGCTTCTGTGGAAACCTTCAAAATCATAGTGCTCTTGTTTGTTTAATTTGATTTAAACCAAATTTGAAGCCACTGAAATATCCTTTTAATCCTCAATTAAAATGTAATAATACAGTTTTTGAGGTGCATGGAAATACTTTCTTAGAGAAAAGCAAACAATGTCATAATTGACCAGGGTGAAAACAAATGGACAGTTTTTAATCATTAAAATATTTATTTTCCCCATATTTGGAAATATGCCACTGAACTATTTTCTTTACCATAGATCAAAAATATACAGCAAATCATGGGTTATATAATATTGGGATGTATGTATTTTTCTGTCTCAATTACAATTCAGCTGTATTTTTATCCAATAATTTCTTAAACCATAAACAAAAAGAGAATGTGGTAGTTACAATCTAGATATCTTACTTTCTTTTTAACAATTTGAGGCAATCCATCATTAGTATTTATTGCAGGAAATAAGGATTCATCAACATGGTCTTCAGCTTCTCTGCATCTGAAAGAAAACAAGTGCTGTATGAAACAAAGTTACTCTTCTGGCAAGCTATTAAATATCAAATATGTATAAAGCAGCAATTGGACAAAAAAAATAGATAAGCTGTTCTGATAGAAAGTTAGTACATTTTGTATTGTGTTATTTGATGAACACAGAGGGAAGTACCAAAAGGAAAACCTTTTGAGACCACTCTGTAAAACACACATTAATAGCAAGCAGTAGGGTAATATGAGCTGCTAGCAATGTATACAAACACACTTTTCAGTCACCTCCCAATATCATAGTGCAAGTATGGCCTGCTTTGAGAGCATTCAACTCTGGGTGGCTCGGATTGCTGAAGCAATGCATCATTCAGGGGTTGGAGAGATAAGGAGCTCATACTGACTGGGGACAGGATTAAAAATAATAATGCACGGTTTCAATGCACAGTAACATTTTAACAATTTTATTTATTTTTATTAGGCTCCCTCTAATTATTCTTTAGAAAGTCCTTTTGAAGAACACTAAAGTGACCCTTTAAGTAACACATACTGTTTTTAACACACTCATATTATCAGCTTTCATACACTGACTTCCATCACATATATAGTTGTGAGAATTGCGGGTTGTTGCTAGAACTTGCAGGCTCTCGAAGCGAGGGCCGCAGTTGCAGGCAAGGAGCACGAAAGGCGCTCCTTGTCTTGGTGGAGATGAGCACTGTAGGCGCTCATCCATACAACCCTGTATGACTTAGACAGTGAGCTCCGAAGGTGCTCATTGCGCTGCTCATCCCTATGACCTGCGGGACTACAGATCAATCTCAGAAATCTCAATTATCCAATTCACAGTGCGAGCCCCGTAGCAGTTTAAAAAAAAATTGCGTTTGCAAAGTGTTACGGGCCGTAATTTTTAAAGGAAAGTGGGACTTAGAAAAAAAATAAGTTAACGGCCGAACCGCGCACATCTAAAAACACATAAAACCCACACAAAAAAACATCACTCACAGCACGGGGGGACAGCCAGGACGTCACGTCTGAATGAGGTTGCACGCAAATTTAAATCAAATTTCACAAGTTTCAGCACTTGCAAATTGGCTATTCGAGAAAAAAAATGTCGGCCAAAAAAAACAAAAACGAACACAAGGCCAAGCACGTCAGATTCAAAAACGTACTCTGAACACATCTTGTGGCACGTAGCACATACAAAATTGAAGCCATTTTCTATGGATGTAGTAAAAACCTGGCACGAGTTGGCGGTTGGAGCGCAAATTGACGGCTGGAATGCAAATAGCGCATACGCATTGCGTTAACGGTTTCTACTTCAGCTCACACTCTATGAATACTGCAAACTACCTAGAATTGTCTCCATTTATCCTCAGGTGATGAACAGTGTGACTGTACATTTCACTGGTTGAGTTACTTCTGAAGCAACTTGATAAAAATGTTTAAAGTTTAAAACCAGCAAATTACAGCAAATAAGTATACAATTAATTAATAATAAATCAATAATAATAATAATAATAATAATCAAAAATATATATATATGGTTTGAAATATTGCCAAAGACATTATTCATCTACAGTAACATTGAAAATATATATACATTTTTATCATTAATAATTACATAAAAAAATGGGTTTTAAATATTCTCAAAAACAACAATATTAATGTACAGAAGCAATTAGAAGACATTATTCATGTATAGTAAGATTTTAAAGACAGATAAATGTTTAGGTGGAGTAAACGGGTGTAAATTTTAAAATAATAAAAGGAGAAATTTAAAGAAGAAAATAGCTTTTATTAAGACGCATTTGAAAACATAATTTATGCTTTTAGCAACAACAAAAATCTATATTTACAGTGGATTCCAACATTTCCATGTTTTTGTCATTTTGAACAGACTGTCTGAACAGTGTTAATTTGCAGCATTGCACGGTTTCATACAGCCATTAAACTCTGCAGAAATTTACAGACAACAAATTAAACCCAACAGGTACTGTACAAAAATACATTTGCTTAACATAAATACTATGGTCTTCGTAAAAAAAAAAAAAAAAATTATTAGAAAGTTATTTCGACATTTGCATCTCTGTCTGCCTACACCCCCTAATGCCCACAGAGCCGCACACAAAAGATGATAGCACACAAAAATAAATAAATAAATAAAAGGTACCCTAAGCCCCTAATGCCAACAGTGGGGCACACAAAACAGGATACTACAACAAATGTTCTCAAAACTTAATAAATGGAAGGATCTATTCTATTTTTTGTATGCACTACTGTCTAAGAAATGAGGGCCAACCATACATCAACATAAGTATCTTAAGTACTCATTTAGATCCAATGACACATCCCATTTTTTGCACCAATGGGGAAGCAGGTTGGCAACCCAAATGAACGCTTGACAGTTACCCAAATTCTAAAGTACAAGTCAGAAATAATATTTCCATGCTTGAATTTAAAGTGGCTCAAACTGCCATTCGAGATGGATTTAATCCTATTTTATGTGGTGGAAAACTGACACCACAATGGATCATTGATTCCTATTTGCAAGTTGAGGCAAATAATGTAAACTTCATAAAATATCAATAAGATAAACTATGTGTAGAACAGTATTGTGGATTGATGGATTATGTGGCTAAGGTTGCTACATCCAGAGAACTGCCAGGTGGCAAAGCCATAATTTTACCATCTTCTTTCCAAGCATCTCCTTGCAATATGCGAGAAAGATACAATGATGCTATGGCTATTGTAACTAAATATGGCAAAGCAGATTTATTACATCTACATGTAATCCACAATGGCCAGAGATTGTACAGATCTGCTAATTGGACAAACTGCTTCGATAGACCAGATTTAGTGGCAAAAATCTTCAAAATAAAATTAACTGAATTAATACGAGACATTACCATAACTCAGTTATTTGGCAAATGTCTGGCTTATGTCTATACCATAGAATTTAAAAAAGAGGCCTTCTACATGCACATATGCTTATACTCCTTCAAGAAATATAAATTGGATACTGGATTCAGTGATTATTGCTGAACTACCAGATCCAGAAATACATGCTAGACTATATGAAATTGTAACTCATCGCATGATTCACAGACCATGTGGAGATATCAATCCACAATCACCATGTATGGAAAATAAAAAATGCACTAAAGAATTTCCAAAACATTAGAGAGACAAAACTAATGCCAATTGTGATGGCTATCCATTATATAGAAGAAGAGAAGGCCAAAATGCCATTAGTCTGGGGGGAAAAAAAGTAGATAACAGATATGTGGTGCCATACAATCCACATTTGCTCATGAAGTATAATGCACACATTAATATGGAAGCTTGCACTTCTATAAAATCCATTAAATATGTCTACAAATGTATTTACAAAGGCTATGATGCAGCTACTGTAGTGGTCAAAAGTGCAGAAAATCCTGAACAAAGTGAATTATTACACAATGAACTTGCATCTCATGTAGATGCTCGCTATGTAAGTGCGCCAGAAGCAATGTGGCGTCTTCTCAAATTTGAAATGCATGATCGATCACATGCAGTATATCGATTAGCTATACATTTGACCCAAAGACACTTAGTTTATTTCAATGTTGGAAATGAAAGAAATGCTTTGGCACAACGTGAGCATCGACAAACTACACTAACTGCATGGTTTCAATTAAATTGTAATAATTTGGAGGCAAGAGAATGGTTATACATTGACATTCCATATCATTATGTTTTTGTTAATGGATTATAGCGGGAAAAAAACCTGTAAAAAATTAAATAACTAGAATTTACACTGTAAGTCTAAGAAAACTTGAACGTTTCTGCTTACGTGTCCAATGCAGCCGCAGATGAGAGAACAATTTGCATTATTTGCATCTCCTCAAAAGCTCCAAATGCATTAGCTTTGTGGGACAAATATAAAACAAATATGTCTGAAGACTTTTTGAAATGATACAATGAGCCTATTGCAGAATTAAAAGCATTAATTGAAATTCAAGAGGTCTTTCTCTCTCATGGATTAAATTGTAATCTCCCAGACCCAGGACTCATAGATGAAATAAAGTTTGAAGACTATGATACTACGCTTCAAAAACAGATAACACAAGAAAAACTTGCAACTTTAAATACATCACAATTGCAAGCATTTAACCCAATAAAAAGTGCACTAGAGGATGACTTGCTCAAAGAGCGTTATTTCTATCTATCCTGGTGCATCAGGAAAAACGTATCTATATAATTTATTGAGGAGTTTCGTTCGTGCAAAAGGTCAAATAGCACTGCCATTTGCAACAACTGGAATTGCCGCACTTTTGTTAGAAGATAGTGGATTTAAACTGCCAGTTCCCATTCTGGAAACAGAGTCGGAAATTCTAATGACATCTTTATAAGCAAAAAAAAAAATATTAATAAAAGTAAATTGATTATAAAATGGATGAAGCTACAATGTCATGCCATGCTTACAATGTATTGACCGTTTGTTGCATGAATTCATGGGTAATGATTTGCCTTTTGGTGGAAAGGTGATGTTGTCAGGTGGAGATTTTAGGCAAAAATTACCTGTTGTCCACTGAAATCGCACAGACATTGTAGAAACATGCACAGTACACTATGGAAACTCTTTACTAACCTCAAATTAGAACAAAATATGAGACCAGAAGGACAAAATTAATCCAATGAGTGGCTCATCAAAATTGGAGAAGGAAAAACAGAACAAATACAGAATTTATCAGATGATACCTTGGAAACCCCATCTCATATGATTTGCAAACAGGACATTATATCATCTATATTACAAAATACAACTAACGAAGATTTTGCAGAGATTGCAAACAAAGTAAAATTAACATCCAAAAATAAAAATGCATTGCTTCTAAATAATTAAATATTAAAATTAATAGATGCACCACAAACAAATTATAACAGTGCCGATTGTCTGAGTTTCTTTGTCATCACCAAGTACACAAACTTTTCAACTGAATTCATTAACTCCCTCTGGTATGCCACAATATTTTTTGCAGCTAAAGAAAGGTGCAATTGCCATGTTACTGAAAAATATGAACCCAAAAAAAGGGCTATGTAATGGGACTAGATTAATTGTTTAAGCGTTAAAAGACCCTTTCATAAATGCAGAAATTCTCAATGGTACCCATAAAAGGTGAAAGTTTTCATACCAAGAATAGATTTGGCAAGTGAAAGTACCTTGCCTTTGTACTTCAGAGAAGACAATTTCCCATCATCATGGCATTTGCCATGACCATTAATAAATCACAAGGACAAACTTTTAAATATGTTGGAATCTTTTTAGAAGAACCAGTATTTGCCCATGGCCAACTGTATGTTGCATTTTCAAGATGCACAAATCCAGAGCAAATTAAAGTCTATATTGAAAACAAGCAAAGTCAGGACGATTTATTAGATGATGGCCGAATTTTTACATAAAACATTGTCTACTATGAAATACTGTAAATTAAAATTACACAACATGATAACAATACAACTAATCTACAAATTACCCAATTTAAAAAACAACACTATTTCGCTAAGGAAACTCTATAAAATGGCAAAAAACAGAGAACAGTGGTTTTACCCAGCGGACGAACTTTGATGTCTGGCGGTCTCTTTTTAGAGGACCACTATTTCAGTTAGGAAACTATGTGCCATTTTCACTAACTACACCAATGAAAAAAAAAAAAAAGAAGAAGAAAACAAACAAACAAACAAACAGTGGTTTTATCCCATAGACAAAATTACAAGTCTGCTGGACTCTTTTTAAGGGAACCACTTTGACATACAAAATCAACAAAAAAAAGAATGGAATGTCTTGGAAGTGACTTTTGCCAGGATTGGCCCCACAAAACCTTGCATTTTCTTACATTTACCGTTTCAATTTTAATACATTAAGTTCATGTTTGTAATTTAAAAAATCTGCTTTCAAAGGACTTAAAAGCGGTTTCATTGTATGCAATTAAGGATTCATGTTAGTAGGAGTATGATCATTTGTTGTAAAATGTCATTGTTTAATTACATAGAGAGCATTGATCCCGGGAGTAATCCAATCGCCAGTTAATGGGGTCAGGTAGGAATTATTTTTTTTGCCCACTTTGAAAGAATTGACCAAGTTTCACTGGGGTTTTATTTTTTGTTTGCCTTACTCTGGATTCAATATTCAAAATCACTATATTTTTAACTAATTTCATTTTAAATGTTATTACATTAAGTTAATGTTTACACTGTATTTTACAAGGTTTGAAAGTTGTTTTATTGGATGTTATTGAGGGTTTATGTCAGTAGCAGCATAATCATTTGTTAAACATTTAAATGTATAATTAGACAGGATTCATCCAGGGAGTAATCTGTACGCCAGTAAATGGGTCAACAAGGAATACATTTTTTTCCCCTTTGATACAATTGGTTAAGTTTCAATTAGAGGTTTTACCGTTTGCCTTCCTCGGGATTGAATACCGATGTGCTTTACCAGTAGTGCAACTATAAGTTGCATGCTAAGAAGCATTCTGTAATGGTTTAAAATACTCATTCATACAAAGTTGACCTATTGTTATGTTACTCAAGCATAGCTTAGAATTAAAAATGTTAGTATTGTTAAAAATAATTGGTTGACCACGGTTTCCAATATAAGTTGCATGTTACAAAGCTTTATGTAATGCTTCACAATACGTATTCATTCACATTTCATCCATTGTTATATTATTACTGCATACATGACAATTAAAAAGGTCAATATGGTTTAACAGTTGATGAAATACAAGTTAAATGTTAAAAAAATTATATTATAAGTTATTATAAATTGTTGTACTTTGCAGATAACAAAAAGTGTCAGAGACATTGTGTGGCAAACCGCATTCACAGCTTTGCAATTTTATTGACCGTCATTTTTTGACAGGCAAGTCGCTAGTAATAAATGAAAGAAGGGTGACCTCCCAATACGATTACATAAATATTTCACTACTGTGCTTCTCCAAAAGCCGTTCATTTTTGAATGCATATGAAATCGTAAAAAAATATATTTACGTTTTATTCTTAACAAGATCAGTCCATCAGTGGGTATTCCTGGAAACTTTAATTGCTTCTGTTAGAATGCCTGGAAACCTTAACCGTGTCGGAATTTGTACATGTTGGTCTGACTGCATTTAATCAACTTAGCCCAGTATTTCAGTAAATAAAACACTAACGCCCATCTGTGTGGAACGCAGTCCTATTTCAACAAGTGCAGCAAAACAAACCTGCAAGTTTCTATTTGCTTTCTCATATGGGTCAGAATTGAGGATTTCACTCAAATACCCATGTAACGGAATCTAAACGTATTATTTTTTTGTTGGTCAGTCATATCTGACTCTGTGACCTCATGGACTGTAACACACTATGCACATCTTTATGTCCATGGTCATGCTGATCCACTTTGTTTTCATGGCAGAGATACTGGAGTAAGTAGCCAGTTCCTTCTCCAGTGGCCCACAACATACCACCCCTTGCATTCATAGGAGGCCTCCCATCCAAGTACGGCGCAGGCCCAACCCCGATTGGCTTCTTGGTTCCATGACTGGAATTAAACCCAGGTTGCAGCGGTGAAAGCACAGAATCCTAACCACTGGACTAACAGGGAACCCCTAAACTTATTGGTGGCAGGTAAAAATAAGTATTTTCCTAGTTTAAATCTTTCTCTAAGGTACTACCTTTAACAAATAAATACATTTCTTAGAAGAAACCAATGCTTAGACTTCAAAATAAAAAAAATCAGGAATGTGCTGGTAGAAATTATAGTAACTGTAGGGAATGCCACTTCTCTTTATTCAATTATAGAGTGATTAAAGGCTATTAAAGGTTTCTCATGAACGGCCAAAAAGTCTTGCACGTGACTAAGGAAAGACTCTCTAACAAGAGAGTTTTGCTACGTGGAACCACCAGGCGCGTGTTTCTCTGCTATGGACGCAGATTTTTTGAGGAAGCAATGTATATTTTAAAGGAAGTGAGAGAGGTCCAAGTCATTGGGAACCTCCCACTCACTCTACTATGAGTTTTTATTGACCAAGATCTCTGAAAAAAAGAAATGGTAATTTATGGGCATCCAGGACCGAACTTGTCCACCCCTGTCCTAAACAGATTTATTGAATGGAGTGAGAGTCAAACCTTCATTTAATTTAAACCATCAGATGGCAAAGTTGGCAACAAAAACAGAGTTGCCCAATATGAGAACAAACAATACTAAAGCAGACTTGTCCTATAAGCATAATGACCTACTTAGCAGAGCAAGATTTTAGCTCACTTGTTCATAGGGAGAAATATCCTGTATTATAACAGTCTGGTCTCACACAGACGAGCGATCCAACCCCAAAATACCAGGCAATTCTACCCTGGGCAGGAGAATCTGCAAACCCCAGAACTAAATTTTGGCCTTAATTGGTCCTCATCAGTATGGTGTAGCTGAACTACCTAAGGCACATTTGCATTGATGAAAATCTAGAAGAAACAACATGTTTGGAAAAAACAACCGTAGAACAAGAATTGAATCCAATTGAGATTCATGCTTTAATCTCTACATTAGGAAATCTTTCCTGAAATCTAATATAGATATATTTAAGAAAACCTTAAAGAAACACAAAGAGATTTTGGCACCAAACAAGTCTATAGACATTCATGTAAACGCAATACCACTGAAAGGGATAAAAATGTCATCTGAATGCGAAACTTCAGATACTGAAAATTCTCAAGAGTAAGATTCAATTATCCCATTTATATAGGGAGAATATCTAAACATAATTTAGGCCAGCACAGGCAACAGAATTTCCAGCAGGATCTCAGACATCGAAGAAAATGGGCCTATCAAAAGAAAAAAACTAACTTATCATTCAGATAAAAAATAAAAAATAATAGACCTTTCAAAATGTAATCTAAATGATGAACACATTAGGTCTATCATAATGTCCTAGTGCAAAATTTGACATTTTTAAAGTTAACTACCTTTGTGCCAGGAAGAGATCATGTTACACAAGAATCATAAAAAAATAAAAAATAAAAATAAAGCCATGTTTAAGTTTCATGTATTATGAATAGAGGAGAATCAGCAGTGTATGAAAATATTTTTTTGCATGAAAACATACCAAAATAAATTATATTTGCCCTAAAGTTTGCTAGCAGTTGATTTTGAGAGTTAACACCCCTGAAAATCCCTGCTAAAATTAGCATAAAACTCTTCATTCGTTTTGGCCAATCACAGGCAGCTCCAACATTGTTTCAATCTGCAATGGCAGTTTGTGTAGCAAAGCATCATGGGGGGGGGGGGGAAGGGGGTAGTCTTGTTTTCCCCTGCACAAGAAAGCAATGAGTAGATCGGAGATTGCTATGTGGATCACTGCACTGTGCTGCCGATGGCTTGAAGGTTAACATAGGGTTAAAAAAAAAAAAGTCTTTCTGTTGGTAGGTACACTGTGCCTATGTAGTCCCATTTTGAGGGTGTGGAAAACATTTTAATTTTGGATATAAAAATAACGTTTGGTGCATAGAATGACTCAATGTTTCTTTCTGATTTAAGCAGTATGGGTTAGATTAGAAAAAGGTAAAAAAAACAGTGAAATTACCATATACCTTTAAACGCAGAGGAACAGAGATATCTTAATTTATGAAAAACTTACAGAAAATGAAACAGGGCAATGCCCTTTCCCCTCACTTAAACCCAGGAGTACTTTTACTCAGAATTGTAATATATTGGGTAACAGAGACATTTTTGTTTCTATAGTATGTGAAGATTTTGAATTATCTATCAACCAGATCAATGAACAGAATTTAAGAAAGAGAGAACAAAAGACTCTAAAATAACGACAAAAATATAGAGTAGAAATACAGTTATCTTGGATAAGGATCTCGATCACTCTGAGACTGAATTCCTATTAGGCCAATTACATTCAAGTTCAATCACAAACAAGGGCCTGTGTGTAAGTCTTCTCAGTAAAAGAATCACAATTCTTAAAAAAAAGAGACACCCCATCTCCAAAATACATAAAGATAAAGCACCAGGGAGACCAATAGATTCGGGCAACAACAGTGTGACTCAGAATCAAAGGGCCTCATTCTATTATCGGACGTAAATCGGCCGCAAGGCTGCGATTCCTTGCGGGGCTCCCGTTACCTTGCAATTCAATTATACGGCGCCGCAAGGCTATCCCCTTACGGCCGGCCGTATATCTTGCAATCGTCCGTAAGCTCAGAAATCTTTAAATGCAAAAATAAATTCAAGACGGCACTGCAAAGCTCTGTAAATGCTAGGGATCCTAATGGGGTACATGAGGATTAATAGTAACCCCCTCTCAAGCTTGCACATCAGCCCAAATCTGAGATTACATTAACTGTTTATTTTCCGGCCGCAGCGTGGGCGGGTCTGAGGTGCTCCAAGCCCTCTGGACTTTTTCCACAGATATTTGACATAAATTAAAATAAAATGTATTTACGGATTTGAGTGTAGGGGAATGTTGTGCTATTAATGCCAACACCTACAATCACTTTATAGTCTCATAAGAGTGCAGGATGGCTTTATTATGGCTTTAAAATTTGCTGCGGGACCTTTTTGCTGCAAGTAAGCTGCGGCTCGGTGTTAGCCTTGCAGAGAGGGTTCCCGGAGCAATTGAATAGCAACCAGGATTTTCTTACGGCCGAAACTCTTGCGGCCGCAGGGGATAGCAAGGCGCCGGCCGCAAGCCTGCCGGAATCCCCGGCCGGAAGGGAATAGAATAGGCAAATAGCTTGCGGCTGGTCCTTGCGGCCCCGCATCTCCTACGGCCGATAATAGAATGAGGCCCAAAGTATTTACTTGGTTTAGATACTAAAAGCCTTTGTCATGTCTTTTACATCTTGTGTTCAAAACAGTAAAAATAAAAATCGAAGGACATACATCGGAGTAATGGCTCTATTTTAGCAAGCCTTGATGTAGAGTAACTACATGTTAGTTCCTCATGCTATTATCATTAGGGTCTGCCAACATTATTTATCATCAAAAGGCAAACCATTTAGGAAGCACAATTAATTTGTTATAAATCTCTTAAAATGTGTTAATCCAGAACTATTTTATCCACAACCATAGGTTCTTCCAGCAAATCTGTGGCTTTGTGCCCTGGCATACGCCAACTGTCTGGGCTGGTGGGAATATACATTTGTGTTTGGAGACAAACTGGGAGATTTGACAGCTAAAATAGAACTCTGGCTGTGACATCAATGACATTTTCCTTTGGAATGAGTCCCAAGAGCATCTAGAGATTTTTTTCTAGAGAAGTTTTGAAATTGGTTATTTCAGTTAGCAATTAGAATACTCATTACAAAAAAAAAAATGTAAGAAAACACTGGAATATTTTACTCACTGACCCGGACCTTAAAGTTCTAACAAATAGTCCCACCACTACAAGAAGAAGGCCCCCAAAATTCAAAGACAAAATCGTAGATAGCAGTTTTAATGGTATCAAAATAAAACACTGTTGGCTCAGGAAGCCATAGGTTCAACAGCCAGCAAAAAGTTTTTTTTTAGTTCTCAAAGGTCACAACAATTTAGGATTATAGACTGTATTAATTGCCATACCACAGCTGTAATCTATTTAATAGTATGCAGATGTGGTTTACAATGTAGGCAAAACCAGTCGCCAGTTGAGGAGTGTGCAGGAATAGAAACTCCATGTTCAAAAAATGTGACGCACAAACGGTGAAGTCATCAAGCTCAAATTTATAGGCATGGAAAAAAATCTATATCAGTTAATGGAGAGGCGACATTGGCCGCATATTACTACTGAAAAAAATCCATATATATATATATATATATATATATATATATATATATATATATATATATATATATATATATTTTTTTTTTTTTTTTTTTCTCACTTGACTCTTTAAATGAAGGTTTCACTCACTTTGTTCATTAAATCAGTCTAGGAGAATTACATGACAACCTAATTTCCTTTCATAAGCTGCTCATTATCCATTATCCCCAGCATCTAATATACAGTGCCTTGCAAAAGTATTCACCCACCCTTCGCATTTTTCATGTTTTGTTGCCTCACAACCTGGAATTAGAATGGATTGTTTGAGGATTTGCATCATTTAATTTACAAAACATGCCCTCAACTTTGAAGATGTTTTTTTTTTTTTTTTATTGTGAAGCAAACAACAAATAGGACAAAATAACAGAAAAAGTCAATGTGCATAACTATTCACCCCCGTAAAGTCAATACTTTGTGGAGCCACCTTTTGCGGCAATCACAGCTCCAAGTCGCTTTGGATAAGTCTCTATGAGCTTGCCACATTTTACCACTGGGATTTTTGCCCATTACTCCTGGCAAAACTGCTCCAGCTCCTTCAAGTTGGATGGTTTGCTCTTGTGAACAGCAATCTTTAAATCTGACCACAGATTTTCTATTGGATTGAGGTCTGGGCTTTGACTAGGCTATTCCAACACATTAACATGTTTCCCCTTAAACCACTTAAGTGTTGCTTTAGCAGTGTGTTTGGGGTCATTGTCCTGCTGGAAGGTGAACCTCCGTCCTAGCCTCAAATTACGCACAGAGGGGTACAGGTTTTGCTCAAGAAAATCCCTGCATTAAGCACCATCCATCTTTCAACTCCAGACCAGTTTCCCAGTCCCGGCTGCTGAAAAACTTCCCCACTGCATGATGCTGCCGCCACCATGTTTCACTGTGGGGATGGTGTTCTTTGGGTGATGTGATGTGTTGGGTTTGCGGCCAGACATAGCGTTTTCTTTAATGGCCGAAAAGTTGAATTTTAGTTTTTATCAGACCAGAGCACCTTCCTCCATACATTTTGGGAGTCTCCCACATGCCTTTTCGCAAACTCAAAAAGTGCCATTTTGTTTTTTGCTGAAAGTAATGGCTTTCTTCTGGCCACTCTGCCATAAAGCCCAACTCTATGGAGTGAACGGCTTATTGTCATCCTATGTACAGATACTCCAGTCTCTGCTGTGAAACTCTGCAGCTCCTCCAGGGTTACCTTAGGTCTCTGTGCTGCCTCTCTGATTAATGCCCTCCATGCCCGGGCCGTGAGTTTTGGTGGGTATATGTAATGACAGATCATGTGACACTTAGATTGTACACAGGTGGACATCATTTCACTAATTATGTGACTTCTGAAGGTAATTGGTTGCAACGGAGCTTTTTATGGGCTTCATAACAAAGAGGGTGATTTCTAAAAAATAGTTTTATGTATGTATTTTTCTCATTTCACTTCACCAGCTTACACTATTGTGTTTTGATCCATCACCTAAAATTCAGATTAACAAAACATTGAATTTAAGGCTGTAATGTAACAAAATAGGTATAACGTCAAGGGGGTGAATAATTTTGCAAGGTACTGTACAATAGGATAGGATTGCACTTTTTAACATAATTCTTACTTATTTGACAAAGGGATCTAAATCTGTGTGTAAATCCGTGACTCCAAATTTTAATTTAGTGTGAATAATTTATTTGGATCATTTAAATTTCTTAGCAAAATAATGTATTAGCAAATTTATGAATTATCAAAATGACGAAATATAAGGGTAAATCAGTCCCTGCTCGATTACGCCAAGAAAAACGAATAGTACTAAATCTTGAAATTAAACTATTATAATCTGAGAAATGGTACAAAAACTAACAACAATAAGTGTTAAGATAGCCAATTGTAGTATATTATTCTAGTCAGTATATTTCATAGTGTAATCAGGAACATAGGGGGTAAGTGGTGGGTCCCTAACCTCTGCCACACAATAGTCATTGTAGGGCCACAGTTTAAGATTTCATATATTCCCATCTCTGATTTGGTGTCTAAGATGGTCACCTGTATTGTATGTATGCATTTACATATTTTGTGATTATCCAATTCTGACATATAAGCTAATACCTAGAGGATATTACAGTGTATTCTGACATAAGCTATATTTAGGACTTTAATGCCTTAAAAACCTCTTAGCTTAATAATTTACAGCAATTGTGTATCTTTAGGTATTTTGTTCTAATCACTTTTTTTTTATAAAATCGACATGTATTAATTATTTGTCCTAATTTGGTTTAAATAAAAGTTTTTTTTTTAACTCATTAGTGACTGGGTCATGATTTCCAATGTTTATCAACTTCCATATATTATTGATGCAATTTTAAAAGGAATGTTAGTGCCTATAATTAAATAGTGTCTTTTTCTCTAGCATTCCTTTGTTGTGTAATTTTTACACTATATAGTTACCATTTACCATCTAATATACCACTATACATTTCTTAAAACAGTATTTCTGGAAACTAATACTTTAATAAATACTTACTAGATGGTTATCTCCCGTGAGGTATGCTATATCCTTTTTGTTCAAAAGTACTAGGGTTTGAACATGCAATGAGGTAAGGGTTAAACATCATGTAAATAGGATTATAATACCAGATAACATTTACAGTGAGATTTAGATGTACTTGGCCCAGGACTCCAACCCAATGCTTATTATAGTTACGTGTGAATATATGCGCCTGTGTGTGTAAGTGTTGACCCTAGGTTCTCGATCGCCTTGGAACTTGACATTTTTGATACTCGATACGTCTGCCTGACAAAGTTGGCTTGTAACACTCTCTTGCCATGCCGTATCTTGTCTCTCAAAACGTGAAATAAAGTTCTGTACTGTGATAGTCTGTGCTTACAGCAATCAAAGTGCAGCCTGTGCATATAAGAACAAAGTTCCATAGCCACTGTTCCATTGGGCAATAAAGTCCTCTCAGTACAGTTAAAGTGAAGTTAAATTATTTGATCTAATTGTTGTTTTTAATTTATGAAGGTTTAGTTTTAAGGTTTTGTATCAAGAAACCACTCCATCAGTTCAAACTAAATTGTGAAATTTCTGGGGTCCGGACGGATTATTTAAATTTACATCTATCCCTACGAGAAATGCGACTTTGGTATTCAACCTTTAAGAAGCTGGTGATGTGGCAAACTACTGGACTTTTAGTCTGTATAGAGGGCCAATGAATGAATATAGAGGGTGGTGGGGGCACTAGCTAGGTTTGTGTGGCACAATAGAAGTTGAAAGCTTAAGTACGTGAAAGGCCCTTCTCACAAATACAGGCTGCATGCACATGGGTGAGAAAAAGCTAATTAAATGTCAAAAATTTGCTTTGAAGTGGCAAATTACGGTAACTTAATTTTTTTAAACTTTCCTTTGCCAAAAGACAACAAAAACAGTGATTAAGTCATAAAGTAATTGATAAACATATTTCAACATTTAATATTCAAAACTAATATAAGCAAATTAAAAAGAGCTCAACTCATCATTGATACTAAAAGGTATAATGTTTGGCCTTCCTTCTTCATTCCTGCGTCCTAGAAATTTCCTACCTAGAATGGACAAAAATGATAGACAGCATATGCAAAGCTTGGTGTGTACAGCTTTAAATCAAAATGTCCAATACTTGGATCAGTCCATGTGCTGGAGCAAACAGTGGAAGCACAGATCAGTGCTGTAGCAGCTAAGAGATTGGCAGGCTTTAAAACAGATTGAAAATACAGCAATAGCCGAGGTGCTCAGGAACAGATTGGCAATGTAGCAGCAGAGGCAGAGTAACAGAGATCATCAGAAGCAGACGGAGAACTGAAGGCAGGGACCAGCACACAGGAGGAGATAAACGATGGAACTTGAGCAGAGTAGTTGGTGCAGGAAGAACCCCTGCCAGGCAGGAACAGAAGTAGCAACCGTGCAGTAAAGAGCAGGTGCAGACCAAAGACTCACAACAAGATATCACAACATAGCCTTACACCTGGCACTTTGGTGTGATCTTAACTAGATCTTTTAAGGTCTCACTGGATACGGATTGGCAGAGCTATGACACACAGGAGCAGGTGCCCCTCTCGGTCTACTGAGTCTGAGAGTCACTACAGACCATGGATTCATACAAACAACCATCAGGGTTTTCCTTGACCTACTCCCTGGCCTGCCTGAAGAGGTTATCTTTACAATACATACAGTATATACATACACACAGGGGTGGAAATTTCCCAGGAGGCTGGGCTCCTAAAATATGGAACTCTGGTCCCTAAATAGTTTTCCAGTTTGTTAACCAAGAACCAATAATTCCTCAAGAAGAAACAAGTCAGGCAACAACACAAAAAAAAAAAAAACACTCGTACCGCTCAGGCAATATGATGGATACCACCTTATTTGGCACTTTGAGCTCTGTTTTGTAAGAATAAGGATTTCTTATCACACTTATCAGCTCTCGGAACTTTGTTATACTTTCCCATGAATATAAATTATTTTCTTCTTGACAGCTCCTGGTAAAGACTACAAAAGTACTCATCAAATACCATTTGCACAAACAGACTAAATCACAGATAAAATAAGCTTACCAAAATATCATAAAATATAAAATCATTGAGGAGTCTAAAATTCAAGAGATTTGTCTATGTATGCAGTCCTGCTCTTTCCCAGCAGAGGGTCAAAGAGTTCAACACGTGAATCCAAAATGAAATACTTTACATAATAAATAGAACATAAGTTATGTAAGGTGCGACACGTGTTAAATCACAACAATGCATTTTGTTTTATAAGCTTAACTCATTATAGCTCTACTGGTCATTCAAAGATTTATGTTGGGTCCTCTCATATGGCAACATATTTATATACAATATTGAAAGAGTCTGATTTTGAATGATCCTATTTATGGTAACAAAATAAATATGATTACATATATGTGGATATGTTTTTATCTGACATGGTACAAAAAACGTAACTGAATAAAATGGGGAAAAGTAATACATTACATCCTAACATTATGTTTACCCACCACAATTGGTTAAGTCCTGGAATTGAGGATTTATTTTCTGTGCACAGTTCAGTCAGTGTGACTAAAGATAGTACCGCCTGTGTGCAGCAGCCGTATCCTCAAACCCAGGCCTGCGTCAGGCCCTCTAACTGACCTTGCCCACCCTTGTTTTAAAGGGCCATGGATCTGCGTATTTTAAACATTGCTCAGCTTTTTTTCATGAAAAAACATTAAATAAAACTTGCTTAAACTTAATTGAAAGTAGCAGAAACGGCAGAGCACTTTTTTGTGCTTCATTTCAAAAAGAAAAAAACCCAGTGACATTATCAAATACCCCTTTTTGATGCAAGAAAGAAAAAAAACAATTTACAAGGCCTAACTGCAAGTTTTGATCAACCATTTTTTCCCCCCACATATCAGCCTGTTGAAGTAGTTTGGGAAAACTTAATGTAAAGTGTGTAACAAACTAACACAAGACGTAAAAAAAGGGTCATTATCACAGTCCTGAAAAAGTAAAGGATTCATCTAGTATAATGGAAACTCTAAGTCCAATTATACCTTTTCATGAATTATTCTATTTGTTAACAATTAATCTGCATATTGCAGATCAGAGGAGATCTAAAAAGGTTGAACTTGATCGACTAAAAATCTTTTTACAACCTCAATTACTATGTAATGATTGATTCTCTTTTTCTTTCCCTCTACTCGTCTCTAAGAGGTGCCATGTTATCCTCCCATCTCTCCCAGTGTGTCACTGTGAAAGGTTAGAAGTCAGCATGCTGTAAATGTCTATAGTGTATCCTCTAATATATGGCATGGGCAGAGGGCTTCTTTTGGTCCATGCGGTCTGGTGGTGCAGAATAAAGCACTGCCAAATGGTAAAGTTCACCAATGGTAAAGAAAGCTGCATTGGCAAACCTTAATTATATAGAGATTTTTTTGTGACAAAAAAGCAGTAGGACAAAGCCCCAAAGGGAACTATACCTGCCTCATAAACAGGTCACCATACACCAAACGTCCACTTGGGCAGGGTCTCCATCCCTTTATACCAGAATTAATATGTATATCATGTTTGGCTTGCTTATAATGTATTCAGTCCTTTTGCACAGTACTGCAGAATATGAAGGAGCTTTATAAAAAAGCATAAGGGAGTAATCCAGCTCTCTAAAACTTGTATGCATGCAACTGCTCACGACCTTTCACTTTCAAATTATGAATGACTATGTACAAATGAGATCTAAACTCAAATCATCTTAGACTGGGTAGTATGCAACACTTTTGTATTGTATATTTTGTGAGTGAATATTATGAGTGAATATTATGCACGTGATCGGTCAGCTTCAGAAATTATTGCGTTTTCCCTTTTACAATCCATCTTTGTAATGTGTTAATATGGTTTTAGCTTGATCACAACTTATGTATAGCGCTACGGAAGATGTTGGCGCGTTACAAATAAAAAACAATAATAATAATAATAATAATAATCCAACTGTACACAGATCTGCAATAACAGTCATTAAGCTTTTTAGGCATATAGTGTTTTATATGTATTTTTTGTTTCCTTTGTATAAATAAAAGACATCTTTTAATCACGTCAAGTCATATGGGCTGCTGCATATTGCAAAACATTCATGAATTATCTAAAGCCACCAAAATATTTATGCAGTTAAACTAGGGTTGACAAAACCAGGAGCTAGACAGCATCTGTCCTGTTCGTATATTCAACATGCAATTCTATATATAAACCATTTCCTGGTCCTTAAAAAAATATGAGCCTGACGGGTTCGCAAATTTTACAGTTACATAGTAATTGAGGTTGAAAAAAAAAACTTCATCAAGCTCCATCAAGTACAACCTTTTTAGATCTTCTCTGATCTGCAATATGCAGAATATTTGTTAATTGATCCAGTGGAAGGCAAACAGAAAAAACCCATTCAAACTTTGTCAATTGTCTCATAATGGGTAAAAAAAAAAAAAATCCTTCCTGACCCAGACACTGGCGATCGGACTCCTCCCTGGACCAGTACTCCCTCTCTAGTTATGCAGGATAACATTGAATATATCCAACCCCTTATTAAAACTATCTATCGAATCCGCTGTCACCATCTCCTTTGGTAGAGAATTCCACAGTTTAACCACCCTTACTGTGAAGAACCCTTTACTTTCTTTAAGACATTAGCGCCAGAATCCAAACGAATAAGCTTACTTTTTTTTTTTCAGCAATGATTTTGCGATTTGCAGGGTGTTTGTTTTCCAGAAACTACAAAGCCCAGTGAAATGTGTATCATTTTGAAAAATGTAAAGTTTTACCCCTTGCTTTTCAGTGGCCTGATTGATGTAGAGTGGTACGGGTTACAAACAGTAGTTTTGGAAGAAAAACATTAAATGCATCTCTTTAGTCATCTTAGATGTTCAAGAGTACATCTGCCATGGAGGCGGTCCTCAAACTTTTACAAGGTTAGCCAGTTAACTTGCAGTGGTGATTGTAGGTAAAAGCTCCTATCAGGACAGCCTCCTGGGCTGACCCCTTACCACCCACCTGAACAGAAGGTGTTGGAGGGAAGCAGACCTGAATGAATCTCCAATGCTAACACTCAAATGTCATTTTTATAAGCTACTCTTGATTTCCTACAAATACGATATCTATTGCTAACTAGTTAAAGAAATGTTGTATTGTATAAATATTACAGTGGTCATGTACATTCAACTCTACTACAATTTCCACGACTTTGTGGAACCGCCTATTTTATCATGTATTCTTTTACTCTAAATAATCTAGTTTCATACAGCATGAAAATCAAATACAAATGTTTAATGTCCCTGTAGAATGAAAACAGAACAAGGAATATGTATGATTTTATTTACCAGTAGCTATATATTAAATTACTAACACAATGCTGCTTCAGACATGTAACTAGTGACACCTAGTGTTAAACCAAAAATTGATGGCAACGTACATAAAGGCAACTTCATTATATAAAGTATTTTGTATTCCGCTGTATGTACAGTATACAGACAGAATACTCTTTATTTTGCCTTTTTTTAAACTTAGCTGTTTTTTTCTAATACAGTACAAAGATATAATATTGCACAAACAACATTTGAGTATCATAAAAATAATCAGATATAGCAAAAGTTAACACACAAGCTCGTTATTAATGAGTTTTTAAATTCTATTTGGAAGTAATGACACAGAAAATTGAAGTCCTTAATAATAAACCTAATCTTTGAATCCATCCTTACAATGACATGTGTAATAAGTGTGCAATCCCACAATTCAGTAATCATCGATGCCCCGCCATCATTAAATAAATGCTGTAAGGACAGAATATATAATGAACATGTTCTGAAGCTTACAAGACAATTAAAGGAACAATGTAGTTAAATGTTTATATTATAATTTTTTAAGGAACCAAACAGGCATAATATTGGTAGGAGGAACAAGAAAGGAGTGCATCATGAAATATTATATGCGATTATTCTTTACTGGTGGAATCCATTGCATTGTTTTGACTGCTTTCTCATTACAGGGGTTATTGTGGATAAAGAAGATTTAATTTACTCCTATTGAAAATAATGGGATGAAGTATTGCCATAGATCAGATCAACCAGCTAAATGTCTCTTTGCCTTCAAAGGTTTCACACTAGTTGTTAAAGATAAACACAAAGAATAACACGTCCTAGAACAATTATATGTATGTTATTACCGTAAATTAAAAGATGTATTAATTTATTAATATTTTTTTATGAAATAGAAATGCCATTTGTCTAATCTTTTTCATTTAAAGAACATATTAAAATTACATTTTAAGTATCAATAAAAACACACAGTGAGATACAACTTGTGATTGTAGTGCTGTACTCACTTTTCAACCCAAAGTACAGATACCAGCCTCACGCCAGTCTTGACTGCTTTGTCCCACGTGCCTTTATTTCCATCTTTAAAAACGACATGAGTAACCTGTTTATTAAAGGTTTTTGAAACCTGCAAAAAAAAAATAAACAAAAAAACAAGAAAATTGATTTTCTGGTTGACAACATTTCCCACTTTAATCCTCCATATGAGTATACATTGGAGAGGTGTTATTTTCCCAGTAGGAAAGTAAATTGCACCGTAATACAAGGGCAAGTCAGATTTATTCTACAGATGTGTTTTCCCTAAATTACTAACACAAGCAAGCTTGAATAGCAGAAAGTAATTTCCAAATAAGCAATGCCATAAAATACAAAAAATATATAGATGCATGTCATGTATAAGAATATAGACCCACAAGGCAACTCATCACATTCACCCTAGCACTCTCTTTGGAGAATATTACGTAGTACTTTGTATTTGGGGATGGAAAAAGACTTTAGACCATTAAATGCAACTGTTTAGGTGTCATTTGATCCTTATATTATATTAATTGTTAACTGAACAAAACCCCATTGAAATATTGGCCACGGACTCATATGGAAAAAAAATAATCCTTCTTGATCACAATTACTGGCAATCGAATAGTGAGTTCCTCCATCTGACCACCATTACTGTGAAGAACTCTTTTCGTTATGTAAAGTGATTTTTTTCCTTCAAATTACAAGCGGTGACCCTCTTGTAAAAAAATAAATAAAAAAATTATAATAATTTCACCTGACATATATACCGGCCTGAGATGAAACTATATAATATAATCCTATTCCCTCATAGGTGCCTTTTTTTATAGCAAAATGTATAGTTTGGTTCTCTTCACAACTCAGTCCCTTCATTTTGTTGCTCTTCCTTGCAGTTTTTCCAGCTCAAAAATTTCCATTTTTGGAAGTGATGCCCAAAACTGTACTCCATATTCCAAATGAGGGAGTACTAGGGTTTTCTATAGTGGCAGAATTATATTTGAGTCCAAGGCTTCTACACCACGCTTAAAAATGTTGTACTTGTCTCTGCAGCAGCAGCTTGGCATTGAGTTACATAGGTGGTTGTCCACACACACACAATAATAAAACTATCTGACATCCTTCGATTTCTCCCATACAAATTACAAATCCTATGCTTACGTTTCCTTCACAAATGCAATACTTTATATTTATTTGTGTTAAATCTCATCTGCCATTTAGCCACCCATTCTTCTAATCCACATCAGCTCCTTTACAGTGAAAATTATTTTCTGATTTAACTACATTGAACGAGTTGTCATCAGCAAAAATGGGGACCGTCCTCCTCCTAAATCATTAATATGTTAAAATATATTAAGTGCAATTCCTGTACACTTTGCTCTCTACAATAGCCTCAAATAGGGCCACATTTCAAAATCCTTTGGAAAATCCAAAAAAGCTATATCAAACAATTGACCCAAGTATGTACTAACCATCTCGAAGCTAAATATATTTGTTTAATATGAGCTATCCCACATAAATGCATGCTGACTCCTACTTATTATCTTTGATATGTTCATGTATACAATCTCTTAATAACTATACTAAGAGCTACCTCACTGAAGAGGTGAGGCCTACTGGTCTATAGTTCCCAGGATTTGTTTTTGCTCCCTTCTTAAAGGGCACTTGATTCAGCACAATTTGGACCATGTCACAGTAAAGATCCACTAAAAGTTGTTTAAATACTTTATGAAATTTTGAAATACGTGAATTTTCTACTGATAATTCAATAAAGTAAAGACTGTGTTTACATGAGCCACTGACTACCCCCAGCCAAATACACGTTACAGCTCTGTGTAGTGAGCTAAAGAAAAACAGAGGTTAACCCTCACCTCATCTATTTGTGCAGAGTATGGGATGTTGGAATCACCTAAACAAGCGCCCCATTCTATTAGCTGCCCGAAAACATCTCAAACTCATAAATTTGGCTGCTGTTTTTTTTTTTTTTTTTTTTTAAAGAAATGTTTAGATGTATTCTATTGACGCCTTGCCGATTGGGCTCTCTGTCAAGCAATCTATAAAATGCATTAGATCATCTGTTTTAGTCCATGTGGGTTTCATGATATGTATTAATCCCTTGAGTCCCGGGATTGATATATTACTCAGAAATAACATTTAAAAATAATATTTGTAATTGCATATTTGTGAGTTTTGAGATTCTAGTGTGTTTCCATGCCTCCCCATGCTTTTGTAGTACAGTGTTGTGTGTATAATTGCTGTTATTGATCTAATAAGTGTTTGAAAAAACCCTTGCAAGTCCTAGTTAGTACTCGTAATATTTTTGACAGAAAAGTGATACTTTTTTAAGTTGTGGGTAAGACTTTATTTGTGAGCTAGAGCTACAGGTTTAATAGAATATCGATTTTGTCGAACTTTACTTATTTAGAGCTTGTAACATTTGAGCTGTGCTAAAACCAATGGAGTTCTAAGGCCTGTTTTGCATCTTTGGCTGGCCCGTAGTGATTGTGGGCGGATAACTCATAATCAGAATGCAAGTAGCTAACAGTATCTGTGGCAATATTAAGAATAGGGCCCCAACTCAGTTGTGGGTTAACTTTTGAGGGCACTCCTGAGTTTGGGGAAAAAAACTGCTATAAATCCGTGTCCTCACCAACAGGCTTGGCTGTCTGTTATCAATCATGACACTGCCGGTAGGCAGGATAGACTATTTGTAAAATGATGTTTTAGCTGTTATTAGTGTAATTAGAAACACAGATAATTTAAACAAGCAATCTTGTGCTCTTTCACACCATTAAGGGCACTAGCAGTGAGGTAAATGGCCTTTTAAATATAGGTATCACCTCTGCTTTGCTCCAGTCATCTGGTAACGACCCAGTGCTGAGTGAATCTTGAAAAATTAGATATAATGGTTGGGCTATTACAAAGCCCAGTTCCCTAAGTACCCTTGGATGTATTCCATCAGGACTTGGGGCTTTATTAACATTTATTTTTGTTCAACGTTTTTGGATTTCTTCTTGCTTTAACTAATTATTTGGGGACGGTAGTGTAACTCCGGTGGCACATCTATTGTGCGCTGGAGGCCATCGTGCCGTCATCAGGGCACCGAGAACTGCGCACTGATGACGATCTGCGCTCCAGCAGGCATCCCATCTGCCACAGAGGCTTCTCATGCACGCACCCCCATTTCATATTTACTGGACCTGCTTGCTGGAGGCTGCAGAGGCTAAGGTAAAGGGCTGACAGTGTGCCATGTGGGACTGGCATGTTTCACTAGGAGCATATTGTATGTAATGTCACTGTCATTGTGTGCATGTGTCACTAGCAGCATGTTGCATTGCATGCTTATCACTACATACATGATAAACATGCAATGCAACATGCTTCTAGTGACACATGCACACAATGCCTGGCCCATATGGCACACTGTCAGACCTTTACCTTGCCAAGCAGGTCCAGTAAATATGAGCTGGGGGCCTCTGTGGCAGATTGTGCTCCAGCCTGCATCTTGAGTGTCATCAGGGCGCAGTTCTCATTGCCCTGATGACGACGCGCTGTTCTGCAGTGCATGAAGGTTGGTGTGCCGTGTAGCCCCATTATGTTGCAGTGTCCCAACCACTGGTACCTCACTTGGGGATACAGAAGGAAAGCATTTATTTAGCTCATCTACATTTCCAATCAGTATTTATCAGTCCGTTTATTCACAATTTAAAGTTCCATTTTTTTTCTACTCTTCTGTTAACTAATATATATTAGTTTTGCAATTAACCTTTAGTTTACTATTTAGCCAATCTAATACTGTTTTGCAAGATCCAATACATATCCTGTACACACAAAGCTACCTCCGTTCTCTCCTTGCAAAAAAACGTCTGCCTGCGATTTATTCTGTACCTTGATCTCTAAATCATTATTAAAACACATTGGTGGTAATTTACCCGTTTTAATATGCAAGTATATTTTATAAAGTATTTCATTTATATTGTGTATTTTTACCTTTAGCACTTTATCTGGATTATGATATTATTTGTAAGCTATTTGTTCATTTGAGTGCTCTGTTTTACATTTAAAATATAACCATTTTATGTTGGAGACCCCTTTTTCAGGCACATTAACCTTAAACTGATGAGCTTTAGAAACAAAAGATTCCCATCATCCTCAGAAATATAGAAACTGCCCTAGCAATCTAGCTGTTGTGTCTGACCCAGATTATATTCTTCACCCCTCTTCAGTCCTATGACTGTACCATTTTCTCCCTGAGGTGTACGGACAAAACAGTATACATGAAAATAACTTACTTTTGCACCCAAATTAAGCAGCTGTTGCGAGAAGGTTTTTGAATAATTTTCTGTCCTGTTGGATGACCATACCTCAACATAAGCAACAACATCTGAAAAAGACCAATATGTAGATAGAAGAACATTAACACATTTATTTTTATTTTTACAAAGGCTTTACAATTCCCATTTTAATATAAATCATTTTTTTCACATGTTTACATTCAGTAACACTAAATCTTGTATATCAGTACAAGACACGCTTCAATCCATCCTTATAGGCTTATGGTCCCTGTGGTGTAGCTTCATAAAACAAGGTACAGAAAGTACGGTCTCTAGCAGGAAATAAACAACTTGTGACAGGCTGAATAATAATAATAATGTACATTAGTGGTTACCCACAGCCTGGAGAAGCTTTAGTCGGAGAATCACAACACAAATATTTTACATCAATTCACATTTTTCTTCCAAAGTTCAGAACTCATAAAACTATAGAGATATAAACTGATCATGATGGATATGACATTGTGTGCGACTTATTTTTCTTGATCCCGCTATGAATATCATATAGATATGTGTGGCTTTGTGTAACTGTGTTAGCCCTCTGCAGCCTATGAATAAAAGTGCACATGTCCCTTTAATACACCAGACCTTGTTATACATAGCATTGTTATACTCTATATACTGATGTAGTGTATGTGCCCATGTGGGTGTTATTAATGTATATAGCCTTTTGGGACAAACTAGACAATATTACAGCACTACTGCAAGTGCTGTAATATTGCTGAAACCACATGAAGTACATAGACTGCAAGCAGGAACAGAGCATACGACGCATGTAACAGCACATGTGTTATGCACAGCACATGTATGTGGAGCAATGTCCACATAAATACATTATATGGGTCACCTGTGAGTATGCCGCTACATGTGGGGGACGATGATGATACCAGCACATCCATCATAACAGGAGCCAACGAACCCCAGCCCGCCACCACTTCAAATCTCGCTTCCGCAACCTCGAGACGTGAGCACGCAGCACGTTGATGGCGTCACCAGGAAGCATGCGGGAGTCAACTACGGTTGCCATAGTTACCTGCAGAGGGTGCTCACTGAGGATGTATCGGGACATGCAAGAAATCCCTCTACATTTGTGTAGCCTAATGCAGTTACTTAAAGGGATATCGTTCCAGATTTTATATAATTGGAACCTTTATAAAACCAGTCTCATATATAACAGATATAGTAAAATTATATTGGAGTTTGTATTGTTATGTCGATAAATCGTTTTGACCCGCCCTCTTTATGTTAGAAATGGCCATTGGTAATTCGAATTGATCTTTTCAGTGTAACTACACCCAGAGGATGTATTAGTGTGTAATCACTTTGTGGTGATACAGGTCTGGAACTGATACGTGATCTGGGAGTTACAGTGCTGCTGTGTGTAAACACACCTACACAATATAACGCCATTTACCGGACACATATAATAATCGTTAGAAGGTATGTGGAGGGGTTTGTATCTTATACATGACTGTCTGTTTCCTTCTGTTTCATCTCAATACTCATCTGTAAAAGCACAACAACTAAATATCAGGTGTGTGTTAATCTGGCACCTCTTCGTTCATTGGCTTTGCAATCACTCCTTAAGATCTCCCCAAGGGTTGTGTGACAGTCCAATCCTGCACACTTTCTTCACTATAAGTCGTATGATCATTGGACCTCACTATAAGTGGTATGATTGCTGGACCTTATTATAAGTGGTATGATCGTTGGACCTCACTATAACTGGTATGATCGCTGGACCTTATTATAAGTGGTATGGTCTAATCTATAATAGTCTGGCATCCTGTCTGGCACCTGTGAACAATAGGCCAACCTCCAAATACACATAATGCTGTCTCCATGTCCAGTGGTCCAGACCTCAAATAGAGTACATCAATGTTATCTGGCAAACAATGGGACAAAATAGATTACAATACAATGGAGTTGTTTATGCATATAGTCCAGTGGTTGGAGCCAAGCAGCCAGTCATTTATGGTGGCTCAATGGGCTAAGATCCGGGAACTGGAAAAAGGGTCCGTGACACTCACTATAAGTGTTATGAACATTGGACCTAACTATAAGTGACATGATCATTGGACCTCACTATAGTTTTATGATTGGTGGACCTCACTATAAGTAACATTATCAGTGGATCTCACTATAAGTGACATGATCAGTGGACCTCTCTATAAGTGATATAATCAGTGGACTTCACTATAAGTGACCTCAGTGGACCGACCTCACTATAAGTGACATGATCAGTGGACCTCACTATAAGTGACATCATCGGTGGACCTCAGTCACCTGCTATAGATTACAGGTTATTTACCCACAAGGACCGCTGGGTTCTTTGAAATCTCTGCACCAGCACCCTGATATCTGGCTTCTGTATCAGTCAAAGCCTCTCCATCAGTTATCAGCATTTCCAGGAGTTCCAGTAACCTTCCTGTGGTAGTGAACAGGACAGGTTACTTGTAGGGTGGAGATCGGTTCAGTATCGCAGTCACCAGGAATAGAATCAGGGATACACGATTTCTATGTATCTCCAAATGAACTGATTTATTTTTGAAAATCACAGCAGTATTTATAGCAGTTCAACACAGAGGTGGTGTGGCAGACAATCACAGGAGATGATCCCACATCCTGAGATATCAATCAATATATCAATAGGATTAACTCCAATACACATTCTGCAGTCTCTAGCACATATCAGACGTGATTAACCTAATCTGACCTCCTCTCTTCCTGATGGGATTAGTTTAAACTGGCAAACAATGGAACAAAGAAGATTTATAAATATAATAGGGGTCCATGCAGATAATCCAATGGCGGAGCTAAGAAGTCTGTGCTTTGATGCACTTAATGGGTCACCTACGCTGGGGAAAATGGGTCACTATACCCACTATAAGTGGTATAATCATTGCACCCCACTATAAATTACATCATCGATGGACCTCACTATAAACTACACGATCAATGGACCTCACTATAAAGGACATGATCAATGGACCTCACTATAAGTGGTATGATCGGTGGACCTCACTATAAGTTCATCCGCAACTCAAGATTATCTTTTTATCACTGGAACCATAAGTGAGTACTTTTCCCAGACCAGCTAATGACAAAAATATATTTATGAAGAACAGCAGAGTTTAGAAATGAGGAGTCACTTTTTAATTTGATTCATGGCTCAAAGCTATGTCCTACTAGTTTCCAAAACCCCAAGTGCTAGATGAATTGAGCAGGCAATGGTTCTGGCATATAACTTCTTGACAAGGGCCCCTGGACATATTTTTAAAGGGGCAACATGGTTTAGTTTACATACCTTTTGTTATTATACATTATAAAACCAGTTTGTTTTCAGCAGATTACATCAGTAAGCTGTTGCTTATATCTACAGTAAGTTTCTTTAGTCTATGCTGGTTAGAGGATGCAAAGAAAATGTTATTATTTCTGGAATTATTTCTTACAGTAAAATCTGTTTCCTTGGAGTCTTCACTAACAGCACATAAACATACCCCTGGTTAAGAAAGAATATATGACTAAGACATAGCAAGTATTTAATTTGTATCTTAGATCTGTAAAAAAGACTGGGAAGTCTAAGGTCCTAATGTTGGTCCAGTTAATATTTAGAGTGTTAATTCTTTTTTTGTCCTGTATTAGGATTCTATAACCTATCCCTCTAGTCGGTTCTGCAGTAGAGAACGCCAAGGGAGCTAAATTTACTTTAAGTCAAAATGTTCTATTTTATTTACTTTGTGCATTATATCCAGATTAATACAATATGTTAAACAGTCCTGTGTCTGTACTCTAGTTAAACTTATGTTTCTGATTAGCTTGATGTTGATAAAAATTGTAATACACACACATCATATTCTCGTTTATAGTTGTACTTGTGACATACTTTAAAAATATTACTTTCTTGTAGTCTGTACAGGAGGAAAGTAGCTATCAGGTACTTTTTTATAATGGAATTCTTGAACATTCTTTATTAGAGCATGTAGATACTATTGCAGCTAAGTACCAGAAATCTACAGAATTTCCAGTAAAAAGTTCACTCAGCAGTCTGATAAAATTCTAATGAGCAACACTTAGGGGGAATTTGCTAACATGCCCACAATAACCTGTGTTAACCCACAATGCACCTTCTCAGCTCATCTTGAAATTTATTAATGCCCCTTCTCCTGTGTTGTATCTTCATTGCGGCTAGTAAAATATTTAGGATCCTTATGGTGCCTCTAAGTATAACTATGGAAGTCCTTATGGCCCCCTTGGCACCTAACATTATATGTTCTCATGTGGGTCCCTACAGACCACCATTGTAATCCAATCAATAACCATGGGGGTTTGTATGGACCCCCATGGTAACTGTTTAATGCTAGGTGCCATGGGAATTTCTACAGACCACCATGGTAATCTAACCAGTAAACATATAATCCCACATGGCATTTAACATTAACCCATATGTCATGGGGGTTCCAACCAGCTCAAGTATATGTCTGTCATATTTCAGCCAATCAGAATCCAGTATTTGATTTGCTCCTGCCCCATTTCTGATTGGTTAAACGTCTAACCAATCTGAATTAATGGACTGAAATCTGTGCACTCCCATTGGCTAGCACTTAACCAATCAGAGGGCTATATTTTCCATATTCAGATGGGTTGAAATGGCAGCCGATCAGAATAGTGCTTACATTTATTTTGAACCTTATGTGGTTGGCTGTTGAAAGAGACAATAAAAGAAGCGATTTTAAGTTTGGAGATTATAGTAGGTAGAATGCCATGGTAGGGGACCAGGTTTATGGGAGTCCATAGTTTAATGTTAGGTTCAACTGGCCATGCACAGTCATGATAATGTTAGTGCAACTGACCATGCTCAGGCATGGTATTATTTCCCGGTTTTGTTGGTGTCATACGCCATTGTTGGCATATTGCCCATTACACTTATTGCCCATAACACACATGTGCTACTCAAATCACAATGTGCAAAGAGGTGGATAGTGGGTGGATACAAAGTGCTACGTCGACATTACTACGGCTCCTATCAGAGCTAGTCGTAATACAGTGATGTAGCAAATCACATGGAGAGTTTAGTAGAGTTGATGCAAGATAAGCCGTGGTAGATTGCGGGTCATTGTGCATCCTGTAAATTCCCACCTTAAAGACCTACCTTAAAGTATAACCATATGCCTCCTTCTCAAAGCCTGAGATTTCCAAGGTCTGCTAAAGTTGTAGACATTTAGCTGAATTGTATCTGAGTGGTAATAAACATTGTAACGGATCTCCTGGCACCCCGACTGGGTACCTCAGTTGATGGACGCGTCCTAGCTTGCGCCGAGGACTACAAGCACCGCACCGGACACCACAACCACCACAGACTCCACAACCGCAGTAGCTTAACTGGAGCCACGCCGTCTTCCTTCCACCCTGTATGAATCTCCAGCATCCAGGACCGTGTGGGGAAGACCTCTCCTCCAAGGAGAGTACATCAGGAACAAGAGTTCAGTAGTTAAAGCTCAAGGGAGTATGCAGCACATAGCAATCCCCAGTGTGATATAGCAATTCCCTCCAAGAACGAGACGAGGCTACGTTTTGAAGGGTCAAGTAAAACTTTCTTGCTGGCACACCCAGCCTGGTTTTTATTACAGTCAGGTACAAACAGAACACACCCAGGGGGGGAGGTATAGAACAACCAATAACACAATAGTAACGCCCGCAGTTTCCCTCCCCTCTGCTTGGGAGATAATTGAGTTTCTTACTGTATCTACTTAATTATCTCCCAGCTAAAACTTACACATTTTTATACATTTTTATAACTTTATGATTTTACATAGTACATAAATAAAACTTACATTTTTATGAACAACATAAATTGTGGAACAACATATTAAAAAATGGCATTAATCAGACCAGGGGTTCAAACGTTAGTAAAAGTATCTTTTGGGCCCTGGCTCAAACAGGTTTTACAGAGGCCTCTGTACTGGAGACAATGGGGAAGGTAATCCAATTATCCAGGGATAGAGGCAGACTCCATTGAGCACATGGTTGCAAAAAAACATAAACCACTTTAAAATACATAAAGTCACCTTTTACACATAACACACAGATATTTCACATATCCCCAGATAGCTGAGATCTGAGAGCACAAAACTAACGAATAGCGCTCAGATCCTATTCACACAGTTCAATTGCCATGTAGCTAAAGTCTTTCCCATAGTCTTTTGTTGTATGAATGGGCTCCATGGCATAGCTATCTGGGGTATCACCGCTCACACAGGGCAAGTACCGAATGACCCCACTGTATCTAAAGGGCCAGAATGAGTGATATACACTCTGGTATGGCCGAATACTGTTTTTAAAGGGCAATATGTCCCAGGGCCATAGTTGCAGGGCAGGAGGCTGGCAATAAGTGCTCTCCAAGACAAAGTGGCGAAGGGCACTTCGTCACAAACATGTTGCTGAGTTATATGAGAATCGGTAAGAATCGACAAGTATCAACTTGTTCTCAGAGGTCTAGGAAAATAAGGGAAAATCACTCCACTGTAATGAAGTAGAGTTGGGTAGCTCCAAGTAGCTGTGGCACACAGGGTCAACATAACAAACATTTGTTTTAAAAATGCTGATAACGTGTAGCACTTTTATCCTATATGTAAAAATAGGTCATCAAATAATTAGGTAACTTTGAATGCTATTCAAGGCTACATATAGGGAGTAACGTCAATAATGTTTATCATATATAAGAATTAGAGGGATACATTCATAATATAATTTTAGTATTTTGCTGGCATAAGTAATAGATGGTTTGATGTTGAAATAGAAAGGTAAGTTGGTGTGGTGAGGGAATTAAATTAATAGGATGATGTGTTTGTGAAAGTATATACTCATGAGATGATGTGGGTGAATAATTTTGTATGGAAAAAGCAAAATGTGAGAAGGCAGAACGAGTATTATTTTATATGTCTGGAAAAGTAAGGTCTTAGTTTCTGAAACTTTTAAAATGGTTTTAACAAATAGCATAAATGAGGAAGAAAAATAAGAACATTATGCCTTGCATAATAGCCTTTTACTGCATATGAAAAAATGTAAATGTTAGAAAAATGCATTGCTAATGTAATTGTGGTGCCAAGAGACTATATGAAGCAATGAAAGACTTTTTAAATCATAATATCTTGTACGTTTATGTCTTTTGTATTACTAGCCCTGCACAATGCTTAAAAAAATAGAAATCACAATGTGAATATATGTATAAAATAAAACTCTTAATTTTTAATGATTAATTGTTTTAATAATGCTAAAGAAAAACACCAACGGACCTGTGTCTTATAAGTACACAAGATGGTAATTTTAATATACAACAATAATAATCCTTTATTTTTTATTTGGTAATCAAATGTGCACTGTACCAAATAAAGCAATATATGTACAATTAATTCCTTCATTAAATATTATGACACGTGAGACACTGGGATATAAAATGATTTCTAAGGGGTCATACTGAGCTGGCACCTGGTCTTGAATTGATGCTTCCCACTTCAGAGGCAAGTGCTTTAATTATAACACTGCTCCACTCAATCAATCAACTTTGTACTGTTAAAATCCCTAATTAGTTTACAGCCAACTGTTACATTGTATAGTGTTTTTTGCAGTAAGCTTTGTTCTCTTTTCTTGTATGTTTCATTAATTTCCATTTTTCACTTCACTAATATGGAACAGTCTTTGCTAATAGATATAAAAGTGCTAATTGCTGTTTAACCCATCTTGCAACAGAAAATATCAATGTTATTATTATTTAATTTCACTTATCGTGGAAATTAATAATATAGTAAGTATAATAAAATATATATTTTATTACATATTTAACCCTCCTGGTGGTCTGGCTGTGTCAGTACCCCGAGTGTTAAAGCGGTACACTCGGAGATACTGACATGGCCAGACCACCTTGTTCCTCCCCCCTGCCCCTACATTTTAAATGTCACTGTAGTGTAGTGGCCCCTTGCCCCCCAACCCCTGCAGCACATCATTCCCCCCTCTCCTCCCCTTACCCCTCATACTTCTCCTTCCATTCCCCCTCTCCCTTCTCCTCCCCTTCCCCCTCTCCTCCCCTTCCCCCTCCTTCCCCCTTCTTCCCCCCCTTCGTCTGCCTCCTTCCTTTCCCCTCCTTCCTCCCCCTTTACCTTCCTTCCTCCCCCTTCCCCGTCCTTCCACCCACTTCTTCCCCCCCTTCATTCTCCTCCCTTCCCCCTCCTTCCTCCCCCTTCCCCCTCCTTCCTCCCTCCTTCCTCTCCCTTCCCCCATCCTCCTGTGTTACTCTCTCATTGCTATTGACGTGACGTGCATGTGACTTCACTCTGGACTCCCGGACACTACCAGAAGATGTGCTGCAGGGGAAGGATGAGAGAGTAACATAGGAAGAAGGAGGAAGTGTGTAATCCCGAGCGTGGCTCGTGGTTACTGCTTAAGGTTCAAAAACTAACCCCAAGCCACGCTAAAGCGGTTAAAGAACCACTATGATTTTTATTATTATGGTATTTTAAAATACTAAACTTGATAATGGACAAAACTATTTTAGAAAGCAAATAAATTAACGCAGTCTTTACATTTTTACATACAATTATTACATTTTTACATGCAAATATTACAACTTTTACATTAGAATTATTTTTTTTCTTCAGGTATCCATTTTCTTTAACCAGCTTATTCTGCCAGCTGCTTTTGGCATGTTATCTCCTGCGATAAGATATTATAATTGATCCTAATTCATAAGAAATATGAATTGGAGAAGTGATATTTTACTTAAAAGAAAACTCAGATTTCCCCTTACTGAATATAACCCATGTGCTATTGTGTAGTCAGAGCATTAAAGGACTTTGTCCCCAAAATCAAGTTTTAGGTTATTCTTAAAGAGCAATGCTGTTGCATTTATGCAAATGAGCAGCTCACACATATAAATTATCTGCATTTATGTGCTAATTATCATTACAGCCTGCTTATCTGTCTCTGTTGTTAGACCCCTCTCCCACCCTTATCAAGCCCGCTGACACCCACATTTGAATACTGGAGCCACAAAATCAATCACATATTATAATTGTCGAACTACGAGACGTCGTCATGCTTTGTGTGGTGCGAATGACATAGGCGATGAGCGCCAAAGGCACTCATTACTTGCGAGCCTCGCAAAGCAAGGCGAGCTGTTAACTCCGAGCACTTAGGCGATGACCGTCTTTGAGCCGTTAACTCGCAGCACCAAAGGCGCTCATTGCCTGCGAGCCTCGCTTAGCGAGGCGATCCGTTAAAGCACTAACACGCACAGCACTTGGACGATGAGCATGGTGAGCAGTCAAGGCAATGAAACACGCGGCACTTAGCCTACAAACACTTAGGAAACGCAGTATCACCTTACAAACTTATTAAATTGCCATTCGCCCAATTGAATAGGGCTCTATATAAGCACATAGCATCTTTTTTTTAAATACGTTTTTAGTTACTGAAGACCTTGCTTTTGCATAGAACTAAACACTTCTGTAAAAAAATATGCTATGTGCTTATATAGAGCCCTATTCAATTGCCATACTCACAATTTAAAAAGGCTGTTTGGCTGCAAGCAGTTGACGAATGCGCAACTTAGAAACATCACACACAGCACTGGGGAACAACCAGGACGTCTGGAAGTTAGGTAGAACGCAAATTTAAGTTGATTTTCAAGAGTTTCGGCAGAAAATCGGTTAAGCGAGAAAATAAATGGCGCCCCCAAAAATTAAAAACGAGGCTACACGACACTTGCCCGCGCAACACACTGCCAACCGCGTACTACTTTCACACAGGAACGTACAAGGTACAAAATACACTATCACAAAGGACGCCAAATACTCGCGAACCGTGTAGCACATACAAAACAACGCTACTTTACACTCCGAACTTGCAAATCACAACATTACGCATCTACAGTAGCGCTTTACACAAATAAACCAATGGTTTGCCCTCGCGCACACAGCCTACTTCTAATGCACAGTTGGGACATTCATAAAACTATCTCCACAGGCCAGCAACAGTCCAACTGGAAATTATATGCTGCGGGAAAATGAAAAAAGATTGTTAGCTCTTCAGCCTATTAATTGATGGTTATATTAATTACACATAGGTAAAGTATATTAATTCATTAAGTAACTAATTAATTGATTATTATTTACAAAAATATAGACATATGCATCTGTCTTTGTGATGAGCACAGAGGCTGCTCAGAGGAGCAAAAGTACGTCGAAGGCGCTCATTGCGAGCCACGCAGTGATCGCCGAAAGCGCTCAGCGCGAGGCTTACAATGAGTGCCAAAGGTCCTCACAGTAAAAAAAACCTTCACATTGTGTGGCAAACAGCATTGCCATGGCTTCAAATTTTATTGACCGTCATTTTTTGACGGGCAAGTCGCTAGTTCTAAATTTCAGAAAGTTTTTACTATAGAGAAAAACTACTAGTACCATGTATAATGTTCCTTATGCTTTTAATGCTCTTTAAAATTGAATCAATTTCCTGTTGGAGTTACATCAATTCCTAATGCCAAAACGAGCACAGGAGAAGAAATGATTTTGTTTCATAAAAGAAAGAAAATAATGTTTGTTTCTTTGTATTTGTGTCTTTTAGCCTCTTGTCTTTCATGTTGTATACCATGTACTCTGCCTTTATCACAACTATCATCTCAGCGATGGTTCAGTGACTCTTACATGCTAGTGGTAGAGGATCAGTCCCCTGCATTGGCTTTTCATGTTCCACACCTCCAGGTATTTCAGTACTTTGACCAAACCTCATTTGAGAAATGGTGACCTTTTCAGCAAGTTGCATTTGTGACACCTGCTAAGTGATCAGCCCTTCTTCTTTCTTGGGAGTGGAAAGTATACGATTTTGGAACTGCATGTGAGAGAGAAACTTGTAGACTCTTTGGAGATTGCAATACATAGCAGTACAACCAAAAGACCATTTAATTTAAAAGTTTTTTTAAGCTTTTAATTAATCATTGATGTAGCAACCTTTGTAAGAAATATACAGAGGCAATCTAAATAGCATGACATCACATGTAATATAAAAGATGACATCCACGACAATACTAATGATATGCAAATCCCCTATGATGACACTTAAAGGTAACACTATTCTTACAAATTATTTTAAACTATAACTATAGATTTAACTATAGAGGAGTAATTCCCGACCATCTTCAAGGCCCACCAGGCACAACATGAGTTAGGTTTCACACTGTGTAAATACAAATATTAAAAGTCTTACTTATATTGACAGTGTTAAACTTCAATCTTGGCCTGTCCGGTGGGCTTTGAGAAGAGTTTTCGGAGGCACTAAATGTATATACCATATAAAATACAATTCTACATCTGTATTTTAATCTTTGATCAAAGGATATTAGTTGTAAACCTAAGTGTGGGACAATTAATAAAATAACAATTTAATTAATGAGTTTTAGACAAGCCGATTTATAAACATACAGGGCCTCATTAAATTCTCCCTCGTAATTCTCTTGGTGCTCGTAAAAGGCAGTTTTTTGGCTGTTTGCGAGGACCGAATCCCTCGCAGCCTGCTTTGCGAGATGACTACGAAAAATGGCCGAGAATAGGCTCCGACAGAGCTACAGAGATTCTCGCATCTCTGAAGAATCCCTACGAGCACAAAAAGTGGGGATCCCTTAATCACATACGTGCTGCCTCGGAGTGTGAGCCCCCCCCCCCTGCTCCCTATACACATCCCCATGCTGCATGAGTCTCTATCGGGACCCCTGCAGCACCCCCCACATTAACCCCTTGCTGTGGGGGCCCGTGGCACACTATTAGCCAATCCTGGCCGCAGCAAAAAAAATTAACACCCCTCTATGCTGGGGGTCCCCATCGGGACCCTCGAAGTGTCCCCACATTAACCCCTTGCAGCGGGGGGTCCCCGATCTGCATAGATCATGCCCCCGCTGCATTTAAACATTTTAAATTCGCCGCCGCAGCTCCTTAAAGGGCCCTCGGCACACTTTTACTAATCCTGGCCGCGGCCAAAAAAATTAACCCCCCTCTATGCTGGGGGTCCCCATTGGGACCCCCGAAGTGTCCCCACATAAACCCTTTGCTGCCGGGGTCCATAGGGACCCCGGCAGCCCCCCACATTAACCCCTTGCAGCGGGGGTCCCCAATCGGCACCTATCGTGACCCCGCTGCAATTCAATTTTTTTATTTCCTGCCTCGCGGGTCCTCAAAGGACCGTAAAGTTCCTGAAAGGACTCGCACTAAAAAATATTAACCCCAGGCAACTAAAAGTAACCCCATAACTCATAGGGGTCAATACAGACCCCCATAAGCACTTAATTAACCCTATAATTCATGGGGGTCAATACAGACCCCCATAAGGCCTTAACCCTGTCACTCATGGGGGGCAATACAGACCCCCATAAGCCAATAATTAACCATTATAATTCATGTGGGTCAATAAAGACCCCCAAAAGCACTTAATTAACCCTATAATTCATGGTGGTCACTACAGACCCCCATAAGGCCTTAACCCTGTCACTCATGGGGGTCAATACAGACCCCCATAAGCCAATAATTAACCCTATAATTCATGTGGGTCAATAAAGACCCCCATAAGCACTTAATTTACCCTATAAATCATGGTGGTCAATACAGACCCCCATAAGGCCTTAATTAACCCTGTCACTCATGGGGGTCAATACAGACCCCCCTAAGCACTTAATTTTCCCTATAGTTCATGGGGGTCAATACAGACCCCCATAAGACCTTAATTAGCCCTGTCACTCATGTGGGTCAATACAGACCCCTATAAGCCAATAACCCTATAATTCATGGGGGTCAATACAGATCCCCATAAGCGCTTAATTAACCCTTTAATTCATTGTGGTCAATACAGACCCCCATAAGGCCTTAATTAACCCTGTCACTCATGGGGGTCAATACAGGCCCCCATAAGCACTAAATTAACCCTATAATTCATGGGGGTCAATACAGACCCCCATAAGGCCTTAATTGACCCTGTCACTCATGGGGGTCAATACAGACCCCCATAAGCCAATAACCCTATAATTCATGGGGGTCAATACAGACCCCCATAAGCACGTAATTAACCCTTTAATTCATGGTGGTCAATACAGACCCCCATAAGGCCTTAATTAACCCTGTCACTCATGGGGGTCAATACAGACCCCCATAAGCCAATAATTAACCCTATAATTCATGGGGGACAATACAGACCCCCATAAGCACTTAATTAACCCTATAACTCCTGAGGGTCAATACAGTCCCCCATAAGCCTCTATTTAACCCCATCAGTCCCATAAGGGTATATTATGACACTTATGGGGCTGTTAAAACCCTAACATTAGCCATATAAGTGCCATGACGGTCCACAATGACCATCATGACACTAACTACAAACACTACACTATAACCCCCAATAAACCATTAAATCTAAACTAACCTCCCTCTACACTAATCTATTAACACTTACACTACCTAACTACACTGCCTACCCCCTAATAAACCTCCCACCACTCTAATTACAAAAAATATAAAACCTACCTTACAGAAATTAAAAAAAACTACCTTACAGAAAATAAAAAAACCGAAGTCACCAAAAATAAAAAAACCTACATTACTGAAAATAAAAAAATACATTACAACCGCTGCCCCCCAATACAGAAAAAAATTAATTACACACCTGAAAAGAAAAGACAGACATACACAATACAATACATACATACAATACATTACATTACATACAATATATTACATACAATACATTACATATAATACAAATAAAATACCCCCTATCTATCTAACATACAATCTATTTAATATAAAATAAATCCTAACTATATCAAATACATCCCCCTATCTATCTAATATACAATAAATCCTAACTACATACAGAAACCCTAATTCTAAGCTAAAATAAAATAATTAAGACTACTTACCTTTAAGATGTCCCTTCAGATCACTAACCTAGGGGTAAAACAAAACAAACAAATTAGTACAAAACATTAACATAAAATAAATAAACATTATACACATTCTAAATATTCTACTCACCTTTCCAGCATGTCCCGTCCTTCTTAGTTCTTCCCGGGGCGGCCCTGTTAAAAAAAACACAATACATTAATACAATATACAGACACAAAATAAAATAAACATATAAACATATAAATATACATTCAACTTACCTCCCAGCGATGTCCCCGGCCTCCTCCTCTTCAGCCTCATGTACATTTTTGCAGTTTTCATACGGACGGCCCTACTGCGTAGCTCACACGTTGCTCGCAGCAGGGCTAATGTAATAGCGTCGTAACTTTGAGAAATTTTGCAGTACGTAGGGTTTAAGTAGAAGCCTCTTATTTACAAGGCTGGAATTTAATAAGGCTGACAATGTTAATAATTATCTATGATGACTTATATATTAAATTTCATTTTGAAATTGTGAAAACTTCATATCTTAACAGTTCAACTGAGTTTACAATTATAAATACAATTACATCATAAGGGGTCTAATTTAATGTCATTAGTAATAAAATGGGTCAATGGGTTTTGGACTAATGGATTTTGGTGCACGTCTGCACCTTAGATATTAATCCTTTTGATTCTGGTTGGCTGAAATATGTGTCAATCATATTTCAGGAATCAGAATTTTAAGTATATGCCCATTTCTAAGGCCAAGATGAGGACTGATGGCTTCAATCAAGACTGAAGAGGACCACATTTTCTATCAACATGCATGTGCCCGCTTATCCATGGCCGAAGAATGAGAGCGAGGGTTTCGATGATCCCGCTGAAGGTCATCCAAGGAGAGGCAATGGATATTTGTGCTCCCTTACTGGTATAGTAATTACATTTTTTGTACTATGTAGTGTTAGGGACTATGGGGGGTCCTTATGAATACTCATGGGGGTTATGTTCCATGGGGTGCAGTATAGACCCCTGTGGTGGTAGTAAGGGTGCCATGGGACAGGAGTTAATGTTAGGTGCCATAGTTATAGGTAGTTATATTATGAGTGCCTCTTGAGGACCCCCATGGCATGGGGTTAGTATTAGTTGCCATGGGGTCCCTAGGGACCTCCATGGTAAAAGTTAAATATATAGCATCAAGGTCTGCGGAGACCCCAATGGTAGAAGGATTAATGTTAGAGGCCATGGGGGTCCCTAGGGACAAGCATGGTTATACTTTAGATGGGGGACTCTGTGCTCATAGTTGGTAGGAAGGGGGAATCTAGGTGGATCTCATGGCTCATATTAGGTAGCAGATAGGAAGTGAGAATTCCAGGGCATCCCAGGGTTCATAGCAGGTATTAGGTATTGAGGAGGATCCCATTGATTCCCTAGCTCATTTTGGTAGCAGTATTAATTGTGTCATATTTTAGAAATAATGGACATACCTGTAGGCTTTTTAAAGATTTCTTGGAGTTTTTGATAGCTCAGAGGTGAGTTATGAACTTCACTTAGATTCCTATCTGTGAAAGTAATGGAATGAAGCTTTTATTCTCTTTATTTGTAATATAAAAAACACAGAATATAAAACAACATACATGCTTCTCAAGTTACAGCCTTGGGATTTTCTATATGGTCCTTAAAAAGACAGAGACATATTCATACATACAATAGCACTGTATTTGCTCTTTTTAACAAAATCAAAAGTTATTTATGATTTTATACCAAAAATATCAAAACTAAATGTGGAATTAATTAAAAAAATCCCTCATACACAGTGTTTTTTGATAAAAACAAGAACTGCAAATCAATCGCATGATCACTTACGTTAATGAAAGTTAAATGTAAAATTGTTTACATGCTCGCTCACTATATTAGGAGATACATTGTTAGAGATAATTTTCTCCCGTAGGCCAGGCGAACAACTGTGGTTCATAATGGTAGCAATGGTAGCAATCCTCCATATCCAGCATCTGGTCTCTCAATCTCTCTCAGTCCAACAACGATTAATCCGGGTAATTTGTCAGAGCATGCAAGGGTATCATTTACTCACCCCCTCTGAGCAATTGATTAATCAATAAAAGGAATTATGTGGCCCTCTAAAATGCATACTAAAGTACAGAGTATGCTTTTGTGAATTGATATTGTGTTTCTTTGGAACAATTTGAAAATATATTTTACCAGCAAAAAATTAAACAATACAAACCACTTGGTAATATTCAAAATCTGTCATCCAATTAAATGCAGCTGTTAGCGCCATACTGAACTCAATGCTGAGAGAATCAGAGTCTCTCTCCAGTCTAATTTCACAGTGGCCAGAACCAGCCCCAAATAAGGGTGAAACTGTAGTCTGTGAGTGGGTTTCCTGGCACTGTACTCTAATCTATGGCTATGCTCTAAATCCTGCCTAGGACCCGTTCCCATAGTCCTAAATAGATATCCATTTTAGTGGATCTGAGACATTATTCTTGCTTAGCAGCAGTGAAAATACTTCTCACTGTGAAGTTTTGTGGAAAAAGCAAGTTGAACAGATGAACAGAATTAAATTAAAAGACAAAAAAATTAGGTGAAGACGAAAACTGACAACAGAACTGTACAGCTAAAGTCATCCTTCTGGGAGCGCAGGAATGTGGGTACACCTGTGACTGGCAATTTTTAAGATAAGAAAATAATGTTTTAAAAAGCATATACAGTAAATGACTCACAATAAGCAATGTAACATTGCCTTCTTATCATTTTGCCCTCTATCATTCTAAATGTCAGGATCTTATGTGGATAAGTTTGGTCTAGTGAGTTGCTTTAATGGGCAAGATTCATTGCAGATCAAGATTGAAACTTTTGTGCTAAAACTCTTGCTAGGAAGATTATTTCTCTCCACTTAAAACACTCCAATAGTGCTTAATATCAGAGGCTGAGTATAAACCTGCTCATCAGGGGCATAGGGACTGGTGGGCCAGGGGCATTCAGAATGTAAACAAATAAATAAAAAAAAAAGTTTGGAGGGGCACTGCAGCAATGTCCCCCCACCCAGAGGAGGGCACGGGTGCTAGATCCGCCCCTTCTTCCTGTCCTGGGGGTAGAGTTGAATTATTCCCCCCAGATTTATTTTTTTGGTTCTAATACCCATGCTGCTCATCTTTATTCCAATAAAAAGCGGTACAGCAAGCTCACTGCATAATGGTGAATGTTGTATATATTTTCTAGAGTGTGGAATTAGGTTACTGTGGATAATGCAAAATGAAGAAAAGCTCATTTGCATGTTTGACATGTCTAGCTGGAGTTCCTTCACTACTGCACTTTTGAGTTCGCTGTAGCCCGTTACATGAGAAAGAGGTGCAGAGCCAAGGGTAAGCCATGACATGGGATCACCTTAGTGACTCTTTTAATACTACAGTGACACCCAAGTCCAGTGGTCAGTACTCTGGTAAGTGATTGGCAAGTACATTAGGAACACACAAACATGCAAACTATTTTCAGTTGGGGATCCAGGTTTGCTGTGGGGGTTACATGTATCCAGGGGTAGTACTCACCTGCTCCCTCATTTGGGGGGCTCTGGTGCTCTTTTTTTTTTTGTGTATAATTTTTTTAATTATTTCTGTAGTGTAGTGGTCACTTTAAATTCTGCATTTTCAAATATATAAACATGTATATTATAATTTTATTGGACTAAATAATTAATACATTTTTCACTGTTTTTGCTCTCTTGAAACACTTATATTTTCTAGCATTTATAACAAATGTTACAGATGAGATTTGTGGGGCTGGCAGCTGTACCTTGGTTGCTCCTAGGAGTTTCAACGTTCAATATTACCTTAAGTGTGGAAGAAGGTCACCTGAATTAATTATGATTATCCACCATAAGATTTTTAACTCTGAAAACAATTATCTTTGAAAAAGATCTTTCTATATTTAATGGAAGAGGTCACAAGAAAAATAAAACAAGCAACATTTCTGTCCTTTCTCAAGTTGTGCTTTTTCTCACCTACTTGTAAAAAATGGTTAAAAGCACATGTTTACACAACTACTGCATAAATAATTGTACTAATGGAGCTAGCCACATATCTTTAACATTGTAGTGCCAGTGGAGGTTCATGCATCTGTGTAAAATCAGTCATGTTTGAGATAGCTGGTTCTTTTAAAAATGTAATAATCCGCTGCATATTCTACTAGGCAATACAATCGTAGTATATCATGTTATGCTTTTATTTATCCAATTATTTTTTTGTCCATACAACTCATCAAGCATCCCGTGCATGCCTCAAAACTGGTTAGAAGAATGTATAGTCAGCTTTTCATAACCTTTAAAATGAAGCAATTATTCCACCATGGCAGGTCCTATTTAAATCATATAGTTGGAGAAATGTCTAAGCTCCTGGGAATACCCATGTTAAACAAATTTGTATTGCTTTAGGCAACACAGATTTTGAAACACTAATGACATGTTCACATTAATTTCAGTAGGCATACTTATATACGTTTCCTGGATTATTAATGCATCTGATAGTCAGTAGTGTATACAAACATTGTTTTGCATGAATAAAATCCAAAATAAACATTATTGAACTTATCCTAAAGTTTGCTAAATCTCCTGAGTTGGCAAGGAGTTGATTTCAGAGTTAACAGAGTTGACATCCCTGCTAAAATTAACATAAAATTCATAATTTGTTTTGGCCAATCACAGGAAGCTAATACATTGTATCAATCAGTAAGGACAGTTTATGCAGGAAGGAATCATGCAATGTGTTGTTCCATGCACAAGGAAGCAAGGAGGAGCCCAAACATTGTAGATCTCTTCATTGTGCTGTTGTTAGCTTGAAGGTTAGTAAAGGGTTAAAATATGTACCCAAATGCAGTGTTTCTATTGGGAGGTACACTGTGCCTATCAAAGAAGCTATGGGGTGTGGAAAACAAGTTGTATTTTTAAACAAATTAGATCTGAATGTGTATAGAATTAATCAATGTAATGTGTGTTTCTCATATAAGCTGCATGTGCTACATTAGAAACAAGTAAAAACAGGGACATTTAGATATACCTTTAACAACACTTGCAAGTGAAATGTGCCATATTGACAGTTCAGATTGTTTGTACTATTCATTTCAATACTTTGGCAACAACAAACTAAATACAATAACCGATAAATCCAAGAAACAAGATGTTTAAGGTATAAGAGTTATTATACATTATACTTTGTAACACAAAGTTAATCAATGCACTAATATTGGTATAATTTTGGTGTTAATCTTTAATGCTTAAATACCAATGAAAGGTTAAGAGCCACTAATTCCTAAGGTTTTAAACCAGGAATAGTTATTTTTCAACAAATAATTTTTTGTTTCAATTGTTTGTGTACATAATTTTTTCTCTCTCTTTTTATTCAAAGGGATAGTAAGGTTATTTAGAAAGGGTATGCTCTTTTCCTTTCTTCTCTCCCTTTATTTTATATTTTAATATATGTGTATTTTTGTACATTTTTCCCTTCAATGTACACAAACATTTTCCTTTTCCATTGAATATAATTGTTTAACAAATAAAAATAAAAGTTATATTTGAACTATTCTCAAGTCTATAGAACGACAAGTGCAGAGTAATCAAACTGTGCTACTTTTCTCTTTTATTAATCCATGTTTTCACAGATTCTGCGCCATCAAAATGCTAAAGTGTCAGTTAGTTCTTTCTATTCCTACTCAAAAATCTCTGTACATCAGATTTTTTGTATTAAGAGTGATTTGTATTTATTTTAGATCTGCAGCATAAGACTGAAAATTGTCAGGACTCTGATAGGAGTGCTTGTGTGAGCAGTGGCGGAGCTAGTGCATGGAGGGCCCCAGTGCAAAACAAATGTTTTTGGCCCCCACATTTTTTTTGTGTTAGGGCCCAACCATCCTGGCCCCCCTTCCAGTGCTAACTCATTATATATATACTAGCGATTTGCCCGTCAAAAATGACGGCAATAACATTTTAAGCCTGGCACTGCTGTTTGCCACACAATCTGAGCACCTTCAACACTCATTGTGAGCCCTGTGCTGTGCGCCTTTGGCAAGCCTCTCATTGCAAGCCTCCCCCCATCTACTTTATGGGCCTCGCGATAAGCACCTCAATAATGATGGTAATACAATTTGAAGCCTGGCAATGGTATTTGCCACACATTGTGAGGCTCTCCCCCCCTAACCTGCCTGCCTTGCGATGAGCACCTTTGGCGCTCCTCGCAATGAGCTCCTTTGATGCTCATTGCGAGCCTCCCCCCCCCTTAACCTACTCAGAATTTTAAGTATATGCCCATTTCTAAGGCCAAGATGAGGACTGATGGCTTCAATCAAGACTGAAGAGGACCACATTTTCTATCAACATGCATGTGCCCGCTTATCCATGGCCGAAGAATGAGAGCGAGGGTTTCGATGATCCCGCTGAAGGTCATCCAAGGAGAGGCAATGGATATTTGTGCTCCCTTACTGGTATAGTAATTACATTTTTTGTACTATGTAGTGTTAGGGACTATGGGGGGTCCTTATGAATACTCATGGGGGTTATGTTCCATGGGGTGCAGTATAGACCCCTGTGGTGGTAGTAAGGGTGCCATGGGACAGGAGTTAATGTTAGGTGCCATAGTTATAGGTAGTTATATTATGAGTGCCTCTTGAGGACCCCCATGGCATGGGGTTAGTATTAGTTGCCATGGGGTCCCTAGGGACCTCCATGGTAAAAGTTAAATATATAGCATCAAGGTCTGCGGAGACCCCAATGGTAGAAGGATTAATGTTAGAGGCCATGGGGGGTCCCTAGGGACAAGCATGGTTATACTTTAGATGGGGGACTCTGTGCTCATAGTTGGTAGGAAGGGGGAATCTAGGTGGATCTCATGGCTCATATTAGGTAGCAGATAGGAAGTGAGAATTCCAGGGCATCCCAGGGTTCATAGCAGGTATTAGGTATTGAGGAGGATCCCATTGATTCCCTAGCTCATTTTGGTAGCAGTATTAATTGTGTCATATTTTAGAAATAATGGACATACCTGTAGGCTTTTTAAAGATTTCTTGGAGTTTTTGATAGCTCAGAGGTGAGTTATGAACTTCACTTAGATTCCTATCTGTGAAAGTAATGGAATGAAGCTTTTATTCTCTTTATTTGTAATATAAAAAACACAGAATATAAAACAACATACATGCTTCTCAAGTTACAGCCTTGGGATTTTCTATATGGTCCTTAAAAAGACAGAGACATATTCATACATACAATAGCACTGTATTTGCTCTTTTTAACAAAATCAAAAGTTATTTATGATTTTATACCAAAAATATCAAAACTAAATGTGGAATTAATTAAAAAAATCCCTCATACACAGTGTTTTTTGATAAAAACAAGAACTGCAAATCAATCGCATGATCACTTACGTTAATGAAAGTTAAATGTAAAATTGTTTACATGCTCGCTCACTATATTAGGAGATACATTGTTAGAGATAATTTTCTCCCGTAGGCCAGGCGAACAACTGTGGTTCATAATGGTAGCAATGGTAGCAATCCTCCATATCCAGCATCTGGTCTCTCAATCTCTCTCAGTCCAACAACGATTAATCCGGGTAATTTGTCAGAGCATGCAAGGGTATCATTTACTCACCCCCTCTGAGCAATTGATTAATCAATAAAAGGAATTATGTGGCCCTCTAAAATGCATACTAAAGTACAGAGTATGCTTTTGTGAATTGATATTGTGTTTCTTTGGAACAATTTGAAAATATATTTTACCAGCAAAAAATTAAACAATACAAACCACTTGGTAATATTCAAAATCTGTCATCCAATTAAATGCAGCTGTTAGCGCCATACTGAACTCAATGCTGAGAGAATCAGAGTCTCTCTCCAGTCTAATTTCACAGTGGCCAGAACCAGCCCCAAATAAGGGTGAAACTGTAGTCTGTGAGTGGGTTTCCTGGCACTGTACTCTAATCTATGGCTATGCTCTAAATCCTGCCTAGGACCCGTTCCCATAGTCCTAAATAGATATCCATTTTAGTGGATCTGAGACATTATTCTTGCTTAGCAGCAGTGAAAATACTTCTCACTGTGAAGTTTTGTGGAAAAAGCAAGTTGAACAGATGAACAGAATTAAATTAAAAGACAAAAAAATTAGGTGAAGACGAAAACTGACAACAGAACTGTACAGCTAAAGTCATCCTTCTGGGAGCGCAGGAATGTGGGTACACCTGTGACTGGCAATTTTTAAGATAAGAAAATAATGTTTTAAAAAGCATATACAGTAAATGACTCACAATAAGCAATGTAACATTGCCTTCTTATCATTTTGCCCTCTATCATTCTAAATGTCAGGATCTTATGTGGATAAGTTTGGTCTAGTGAGTTGCTTTAATGGGCAAGATTCATTGCAGATCAAGATTGAAACTTTTGTGCTAAAACTCTTGCTAGGAAGATTATTTCTCTCCACTTAAAACACTCCAATAGTGCTTAATATCAGAGGCTGAGTATAAACCTGCTCATCAGGGGCATAGGGACTGGTGGGCCAGGGGCATTCAGAATGTAAACAAATAAATAAAAAAAAAAGTTTGGAGGGGCACTGCAGCAATGTCCCCCCACCCAGAGGAGGGCACGGGTGCTAGATCCGCCCCTTCTTCCTGTCCTGGGGGTAGAGTTGAATTATTCCCCCCAGATTTATTTTTTTGGTTCTAATACCCATGCTGCTCATCTTTATTCCAATAAAAAGCGGTACAGCAAGCTCACTGCATAATGGTGAATGTTGTATATATTTTCTAGAGTGTGGAATTAGGTTACTGTGGATAATGCAAAATGAAGAAAAGCTCATTTGCATGTTTGACATGTCTAGCTGGAGTTCCTTCACTACTGCACTTTTGAGTTCGCTGTAGCCCGTTACATGAGAAAGAGGTGCAGAGCCAAGGGTAAGCCATGACATGGGATCACCTTAGTGACTCTTTTAATACTACAGTGACACCCAAGTCCAGTGGTCAGTACTCTGGTAAGTGATTGGCAAGTACATTAGGAACACACAAACATGCAAACTATTTTCAGTTGGGGATCCAGGTTTGCTGTGGGGGTTACATGTATCCAGGGGTAGTACTCACCTGCTCCCTCATTTGGGGGGCTCTGGTGCTCTTTTTTTTTTTTGTGTATAATTTTTTTAATTATTTCTGTAGTGTAGTGGTCACTTTAAATTCTGCATTTTCAAATATATAAACATGTATATTATAATTTTATTGGACTAAATAATTAATACATTTTTCACTGTTTTTGCTCTCTTGAAACACTTATATTTTCTAGCATTTATAACAAATGTTACAGATGAGATTTGTGGGGCTGGCAGCTGTACCTTGGTTGCTCCTAGGAGTTTCAACGTTCAATATTACCTTAAGTGTGGAAGAAGGTCACCTGAATTAATTATGATTATCCACCATAAGATTTTTAACTCTGAAAACAATTATCTTTGAAAAAGATCTTTCTATATTTAATGGAAGAGGTCACAAGAAAAATAAAACAAGCAACATTTCTGTCCTTTCTCAAGTTGTGCTTTTTCTCACCTACTTGTAAAAAATGGTTAAAAGCACATGTTTACACAACTACTGCATAAATAATTGTACTAATGGAGCTAGCCACATATCTTTAACATTGTAGTGCCAGTGGAGGTTCATGCATCTGTGTAAAATCAGTCATGTTTGAGATAGCTGGTTCTTTTAAAAATGTAATAATCCGCTGCATATTCTACTAGGCAATACAATCGTAGTATATCATGTTATGCTTTTATTTATCCAATTATTTTTTTGTCCATACAACTCATCAAGCATCCCGTGCATGCCTCAAAACTGGTTAGAAGAATGTATAGTCAGCTTTTCATAACCTTTAAAATGAAGCAATTATTCCACCATGGCAGGTCCTATTTAAATCATATAGTTGGAGAAATGTCTAAGCTCCTGGGAATACCCATGTTAAACAAATTTGTATTGCTTTAGGCAACACAGATTTTGAAACACTAATGACATGTTCACATTAATTTCAGTAGGCATACTTATATACGTTTCCTGGATTATTAATGCATCTGATAGTCAGTAGTGTATACAAACATTGTTTTGCATGAATAAAATCCAAAATAAACATTATTGAACTTATCCTAAAGTTTGCTAAATCTCCTGAGTTGGCAAGGAGTTGATTTCAGAGTTAACAGAGTTGACATCCCTGCTAAAATTAACATAAAATTCATAATTTGTTTTGGCCAATCACAGGAAGCTAATACATTGTATCAATCAGTAAGGACAGTTTATGCAGGAAGGAATCATGCAATGTGTTGTTCCATGCACAAGGAAGCAAGGAGGAGCCCAAACATTGTAGATCTCTTCATTGTGCTGTTGTTAGCTTGAAGGTTAGTAAAGGGTTAAAATATGTACCCAAATGCAGTGTTTCTATTGGGAGGTACACTGTGCCTATCAAAGAAGCTATGGGGTGTGGAAAACAAGTTGTATTTTTAAACAAATTAGATCTGAATGTGTATAGAATTAATCAATGTAATGTGTGTTTCTCATATAAGCTGCATGTGCTACATTAGAAACAAGTAAAAACAGGGACATTTAGATATACCTTTAACAACACTTGCAAGTGAAATGTGCCATATTGACAGTTCAGATTGTTTGTACTATTCATTTCAATACTTTGGCAACAACAAACTAAATACAATAACCGATAAATCCAAGAAACAAGATGTTTAAGGTATAAGAGTTATTATACATTATACTTTGTAACACAAAGTTAATCAATGCACTAATATTGGTATAATTTTGGTGTTAATCTTTAATGCTTAAATACCAATGAAAGGTTAAGAGCCACTAATTCCTAAGGTTTTAAACCAGGAATAGTTATTTTTCAACAAATAATTTTTTGTTTCAATTGTTTGTGTACATAATTTTTTCTCTCTCTTTTTATTCAAAGGGATAGTAAGGTTATTTAGAAAGGGTATGCTCTTTTCCTTTCTTCTCTCCCTTTATTTTATATTTTAATATATGTGTATTTTTGTACATTTTTCCCTTCAATGTACACAAACATTTTCCTTTTCCATTGAATATAATTGTTTAACAAATAAAAATAAAAGTTATATTTGAACTATTCTCAAGTCTATAGAACGACAAGTGCAGAGTAATCAAACTGTGCTACTTTTCTCTTTTATTAATCCATGTTTTCACAGATTCTGCGCCATCAAAATGCTAAAGTGTCAGTTAGTTCTTTCTATTCCTACTCAAAAATCTCTGTACATCAGATTTTTTGTATTAAGAGTGATTTGTATTTATTTTAGATCTGCAGCATAAGACTGAAAATTGTCAGGACTCTGATAGGAGTGCTTGTGTGAGCAGTGGTGGAGCTAGTGCATGGAGGGCCCCAGTGCAAAACAAATGTTTTTGGCCCCCACATTTTTTTTGTGTTAGGGCCCAACCATCCTGGCCCCCCTTCCAGTGCTAACTCATTATATATATACTAGCGATTTGCCCGTCAAAAATGACGGCAATAACATTTTAAGCCTGGCACTGCTGTTTGCCACACAATCTGAGCACCTTCAACACTCATTGTGAGCCCTGTGCTGTGCGCCTTTGGCAAGCCTCTCATTGCAAGCCTCTCCCCCATCTACTTTACGGGCCTCGCGATAAGCACCTCAATAATGATGGTAATACAATTTGAAGCCTGGCAATGGTATTTGCCACACATTGTGAGGCTCTCCCCCCCTAACCTGCCTGCCTTGCGATGAGCACCTTTGGCGCTCCTCGTAATGAGCTCCTTTGATGCTCATTGCGAGCCTCCCCCCCTTAACCTACTCCCCGTGTCTCTTCCCGCCTCCCTGTGTCTCCTTTTCTGCCCCTCTCCCTCCCCTGTGTCTTTTTCCCACCCTCCCCCTCCCCTATGTCTCTCCTCCTCTTCCTCCCATGTGCCTCTTTGCCCTCCTCTCCTTCCATTGTGTCTCTTTCCCCCTCTCCCTCCCCTGTGTCTCTCCCCCCACCCCTGTGTCTCTTCCCTCTCTCTCCCCTGTGTTTCTTCACGCCCTCCTCTCCCTCCCCTGTGTCTCTTCACACCCTCCCCTCCCTCCCCTGTGTCTCTTACCCCCGCCTCCCCCTCCCCTGTTTGTCCCCCCCTTCTCTGTGTCTCTCCCCCTCCTCTATATCTCTCTTCCTCCCTCTCTGTCTCTTCCCCCTCCTCTTCCTCCCCTGCATCTCTTTCCCCGTCCTCTCCCTCCCCTGTGTCTCTCCCCCCTCTTCTCCCTTCCCTATGTGTCTCTCCCTCCTCCTTCCCTGTGTGTCTCCCCCCTCCTCACCTGTGTGTCTCACCCCCTTCTCCCCTGTGTGTCTAGCCCCCTCCTCCACTGTGTGTCTCACCCCCTCCTCTGGGTGTCCCACTCCCTCCTCTGTGTCTCTTCCTCCCTTCTCTCTCTCCCGTGTCTGTACCCATCCGGGCGCACGCACAGCCGCCCGCATATCGATCGATCGTAAATGTCAAACTGCGATTTGTCGCAAGAGTGGCGACGAATTGCAGTTTGACAACTATTATATGTGATATGTCCCTGCCAAGGTTCCCAGAATGCAGTGTAATAACTGTATTTCTCGAAATACTGGGCATGAAACACAATTTTTTTACTTGTTTTAGACATTCAAATGAGAACACAGATGTACTATTTATTTATTGTAGTACTGTACGGTGGAGGGCTTCTATTGCTCTTTTGCCCACCAAATATTAAATGATTGCTGTGGTGAACTACCTACTCAAAATATCCACTACAAAAGCTAAGGATACGGCCCCAGGCTGATGATAGACAGTAACCTTGAGTATAATACAGCCCTAACTTCGCTCAGAGCTGTTTTATACAGGGAAGCCATGTTTGTTTTGCTTAAGGGAAGCCATGTTTGATATGGTTATGGATTGCAAGAGCGTAGCCTTTGTGGTCACATTTGCATGTTCCTGCCAAGGTTCCCAGAATGCAGTGTAATAACTGTATTTCTCGGAATACTGGGCATGAAACAATTTTTTTAACTTGTTTTAGACATTCAAATGCGAACACAAATGTACTTTATATATATATATATATATATATATATATATATATATATAAATATTTTTAATTATATATATATATATATTTTTAAATATATATTTAAGTTTTTATTTTTATTTGGAAGTCCCCTGGGGTGCCCCCCACCCCAGCTCCTTATGGCCCCCAACCTGGTCCCTTATGCCCCCCTGTTCAGGGAATTCCTGTTCAGGAAATTCAGTGTGACATTGTGTGTGATGTCATGCCGGATTCCCTGAACATAAGGCAAGACACGATGTAGAGGGTGGAAAATGTAAAAGTACTGGTGAGTCCAGGGTTATTAGAGACTAGGTGTGGGACATAAAGGGCCTTGGTGGACATAAAGAGCTTGGTGGGGGCCATATGATGATGATTCTTTGGTTAAATATAAACAGTCCTAATATAGAGCAATAGCAAAGTGCTAACCCAAAACTCTTCCTCAAAACCAAGGGGCAAAAATGGCAAATTAGGTCCTGCCTGTAAAAGACCTTTATTGCTCATCTTGGAAGTTGTTATTCCCAATGATATTTCAAGCTAAGGTTATTGCAATTCAAAAATGTGATCCTTTGTAACAACAAGTTAGGATAACTTATAAGATCATCAGTTTGGTTTGTTTTGCTTTCATAGTTTACCCTGGATAATGATTTTGTTTGATTTCTGCCATTACAATATAAAGAACTGTAGACATTATATGAGACGAAATGCATGACACTAATATTTAAATATACCACCAAAGGTACTCAAATAATTTGTCACTTCAGAAATCACTTATTAACTCACTTCACTTGATTAGGAGAGAAAATGGAGATTAGGATGATGCAGGCCCCTGAACAATACTAGTATAAACTATGCACGTTATTTCTTATGTATGGTTAAAATCTCTACCACTGAATCATGTGGTCCTCTTTTTCTGAAGATATCTTTTTTTTGGCATGGTTCACACCAGGTCATCTCTATGTCCATGGTCATGCTGTTCTACTTGGTAATCATTGCAGAGATACTGGAGTGGGTTGCTGCTCCTTCTCCAGTGGGTCACAGGATACAGCTCCTGTTATTCCTAGGTGGGCTCCCATCCAAGTACTGACCAGCCCAACCCTGCTCGGCTTCAGGGTGGTGTGACCTCTTGGTTCCCTGACTAGAATCGAATCCAGGTCGCAGTGGTGAAAGCACCATTGGTCCACCAGGGAACCCTGAAGATACCTTACTAGTGTGCAAAAAGAGACACATGTCTTAACATTGTGATACAAAATCATGTAAAATAATCCTTAACTCCACTTTAAAGAAAATCATATGATCATTACTAATTCGCAATTTTTTTTATGTGTTTGTAACCAAAAACTTACCTATCCCTATATTTTTATGAGAACCCCAAAGAAAACAGTATAGTAATATATTTATCCTTTATTGAGAAAACGACAGAATGGCTTTAAACATTTTGCTGACACTGATGATTGGGTTTAATTGTTGAGCTACTTTGACTTTAAAATGTCCTATAAAATCAATTATGGCCTGTCAGTATGTTTATGGATGGTTGGCAAAGCCGCTTAGTGACAAAGTATATTCCAAAAGACCAATTTTCTTGCATCAGCCATGAGCTAAATGAGTTTAACTAGCATTAAATTGTATGCACAGTTGTCTATAAAGGAAAAGCTCTCTATTTGTGACTCACTAGAGGTTTGTACTCGCCAGATACATCAAAATTGACATTACCTCCCACTTCAAGTTCAAATAAAGCTTATTAACAATAAGATATATTATTGTACATTGAATTGCATTTGTCATTAGTTTGGATGGACTATGATGACTGATAAAAAATGTATATTTTATTAATTAATTAAATATTGTCTTTTCAGTGTTTGGCATTAACTACATAAAACATGACCTTTTCATTATATTGCTTTGAAAAGGAATTATGGAATCACCAGCTTCCCAAACAGGTAATCTTATAAGCAGTGGTGGACAAAAGTATATAAAAAAAACCATAGAAGCCAGACAGGGTCTGGAAGGAAGGCCTACGTAGAGATACACTATACTTTGGAAACAATATTTAGAAGCCATTACTATGAATTCTATGATCTCTACCTTGAAGGCTCCTGGGGAGTTTCCATCCCTGCTTATAATCTCCCAAATATCATAATTTTCTTTACATAGTCACATATTTAAAAAAATAAATGAAAAAAAGACAATTATCTCTCTTGTAATAGTAATCAAAGACATGACGATTACACCATTTCTTTATATATATATATATATATATATATATATATATACCCGCCCTCTTCGTTCTGCTAATGACCTTCTTCTTTCTACAACTCTTGTCACCTCTTACTCCCGCCTCCAGGACTTTTCTCGTGTTGCCCCTAGTCTCTGGAACTCCTTGCCTCGCTCCACTAGATTATCCTCTTGCCTCAAAACATTTAAAACCTCACTTAAAATGCATCTCTTTAAAGAAGCGTATCACCTTCCACCCTAATACACTTATCACCTCTCTCCCTCTTTTACCAATCACTATCCCTTTGATTGTAAGTCTGCAAGTTTCTATCCTAAGTACTTTGGGAATTCACCATGGACATTGGATTCCTAGCTCAAAGACAGGGCCCTCCTTGCTTTGCTAAATGTTAATCTGTATTTATCATTGTCTGAACCTAATTTATGTACAGCTCTACGGAATATGTCGGCGCATTATAAATAACTATAATAATAATAATAATATGTGTCCTCATTTTATCTGTCAATATAAGCCAAAGAGATAAAAACTACAACAAAATAAAATTACAATAATAGAGGTTATGGATACAATACATACTATATTCTCAATTATAAAGACACAAAAGACCAGAACTCACAATACTAAATGAAGTATAGATAAAATTTTGCTTATTGGAGACTACATTAAAAAGTTGTAGGGATACATATAAGTAACCAAGCTACTAATGGAAACAAGGAGTAGCTCAAAGCATACATTTTATCAAAGTAATATATTTAAAGATGTGCTTTTACATACTTATGGTTATATAATATTAATGGTTATGTTTCTTAAAAACACTGACAATGGTGAAACAATTTTTTCTGTCTCAAGAGTGAATAGAGATGCATGGTGTTTGATAGATGAAGTACAAAAAGGTACATCATATCTAGGGCCTCATTTTATTAAGGGCCTTAGGAGATGAGTGGCCGCAAGGGATGGCCGCAAGCTACTTCCCTATTCTATTCCCTTGGGGCCGAGGGCCCCGACCGGCTTGCGACCTGAGCCCTGTTATCCCTTGCGGCCACCCCCGCCGCAGGCAAAGCCTTTGATCTTACGTGGCCAGAAAGCTAAGGTCGCTATTCAAGTGCTACCTGAACCCTTCCGTCAAGGCCGTAATTCGCTAAAACCTAGCTTCAACTTATTTACACCAAAAAGTTCCCGCAAGGCTCTTACTTACAAATCGTAGCACCAATTAAGCACATAAAAAAGCCATCCTATACTTTGAAAGTGATTGTAGGTGTTAGAATTCATAACACAACATTCCCCTACACTCAAATCTGCAAATCATTTTTTTTGTAATTTATGTTCAATTTCCATGTCCAGAGTACATCAGATCCGCAACGGCTGTGGGATTAGCCTCCGTCAAGTCTGTAAATGGGTAAAATAGACCCACAGGTTACTTGGGCCACGCAGGTATCGCAAAGGGCTTAGTTTCAAATCGTAGCACTAATTTTGCAAATAGAAAAGCCATCCTGTACTTTTATTAAACGTGAAAGTGATGTTTGGTCTTAGAATTAATAGCTCAGCATTCCCCTACTCTCAAATTTGCAAATAAAGAAATGTAATTTCATGTTCAATCTTCGTGTTCTATCTATCATGCAAGTCCCACGGGCTTGGAGGTCAATCACCCTCCAAGCCCGTACAGGCTTGAATAACAAGCTACGGGCTTGAAGGTCATTGAAGGGTGTGGGACTTCAATCAAGGATTATCAAGGATTATAATTTGACGATGTGCAAGCTTGAGAATTTTTTGCTATTAATCCTCATGTCCCCCATTGTGTTCCCCATCATTTACAGTGCTTTGCAGTGCTGGATTGAATATAAATTTGCTTCTACAATGCTTTGAGTTTGTGGCCTTCAACCACCGAACCCGTACGGGTTTTAACAACGATTTACTGGCTTCGAGGTCATTGAATCCTGCGGGACTTGGGACGGAAAATAAACCTGAAATGAAATAATGGATTTGGGCAATGTGCAAGCTTGAGAGGGGTTTGCTATCAAACCTCATGCCCCCCCTTGTGTTGCCTATCATTTACAGTGCTTTACATTGCTGTCTTGAATTTATATTTGCATTTACAGTTTTCCGACTTTGCAGCCCTGAAACACAATTTACAGGTGCGAGGGGAAATGCTTGCGGCTGATTGCATAGTTTGCAGCCGGCCATAAGGGGGACCTCCTTGCGGCACTGTCCATTTGAATAGCAGCGTAGCTGTAAGCTCTACACAGGGCCGTCAGCTGGCCGCAAGGAATCTCAGTTTTTTACGGCCCTTAATAGAATGAGGCCCCTAGTGTTTCATACTAAAAAGTGAAACAGAATAGGCATAATCACATATAAAGTTGTGAGCATTGCGGGTTGTTGCTAAGCTAGGGCCGCAGGTGCAGGCAATGAGTGTAAGTTTGCGAGTTTTCAATCGTGTGTCCGTGTCTTGGAAACAAGCATTATGTACATTTGATTACCGTATATACTCGAGTATAAGCCGAGTTTTTCAGCCCTTTTTTTAAGGCTAAAAAGGTCCCCCTCGGCTTATACTCGAGTCACTCCCCCTAGTGTCTCTCTAACCTCCTCCCGTGTCTCTCTACCCCCCTGTGTCTCTCTAACCCCCCATGTCTCTCTAACCCCCCGTGTCTCTCTACCCCCCTGTGTCTCTTTTCCTCCCCCTCCTCATCCTCAACCCCCCTCCTCCTCATCAACCCCCTCCTCAACCCCCTCCTCACTTTCTCACCTCTATGTACCTCCCCCTCACTTACCTGCTTATGCTAATGAAGCGGCGCGCATGTGACGTCACATGCGCGCCGGGGTCAAGACGGAGCAGAGGCTGGAGAAAAAGCTGGTAAGTGAGGGTGAGGTATTTAGAGGGGAGAAAGTGAGGAGGGGGTTGATGAGGAGGAGGGGGGTTGAGGTTGAGTGGGTGAGGAGGGGGTTGATGAGGAGGAGGAGGAGGGAGGTTGAGGAGGGGGGTTGAGGTTGAGGGGGGTGAGGAGGGGGATGAGGATGCGGGTGGTTGAAGATGAGGATGGGGGGTTGAGGAGGGGGGTTGAGGATGGGGGTTGATGATCGGGGGTTGAGGAGGGGGTTGATGAGGAAAAGGGAGGTTGAGGAGGGGGGTTGAGGTTGAGCGGGGGTGATGAGGGGGATGAGGATGGAGGGGTTGAGGATGAGGAAGGGGGGGTGAGGATGAGGATGGGGGTGTTGAGGATGGGGGTTGAGGATGGGGGGTTGAGGAGGGGGTTGATGAGGAGGAGGGGGGTTGAGGCTGATGGGGGGTGAGGAGGGGGTTGATGAAGAGGAGGGAGGTTGAGGTTGAGGAGGGGGGTTGAGGTTGTGGGAGGGTGAGGAGGGGGATGAGGATGGGGGTTGAGGATGAGGATGCGGGGGTTCAGGAGGGGGGTTGAGGATGGGGGTTTGAGGATGGAGGGTTAAGAAAGGGGGTTGGGGGTGAGGATGGGGGTTGAGGGGGGAGGATGAGGATGGGGGTTGAGGAGTGAGGTTGAGGGAGGTTGAGGATGAGGAGGGAGGTTGAGGATGAGGAGTGAGGTTGAGGAGGGGGTTGAGGATGAGGAGGCAGGTTGAGGATGAGGAGGGAGGTTGAGGATGAGGAGGGAGGTTGAGGATATGGAGGGAGGTTGAGGTTATGGAGGGGGTTTAGGTTGAGGAGGGGGTTGAGGTTGAGGAGGGGGTTGAGGATGAGGGGGTTGAGGATGAGGAGGGAGGTTGAGGATGAGGAGGGAGGTTGAGGATGAGGATGTGGAATGAGGTTGAGGAGGGGGTTGAGGATGAGGAATGAGGTTGAGGATGAGGAGGGAGGTTGAGGATATGGAGGGAGGTTGAGGTTATGGAGGGGGTTGAGATTGAGGAGGGGGTTGAGGATAGGGGGGTTGAGGATGAGGGGGTTGAGGATGAGGAGGGAGGTTGAGGATGAGGAGTGGGGTTGAGGAGGGAGGTTAAGAATGAGAAGGGGGGTTGAGGAGGGTGATAAAGGAGGGGGGAATAGACACAGGAAAGGGAGAGGGGAGAAGAGACACGGGAGAGAGAGGGGGGACACAGGGGTCAGCACATTTCCCACCCTCTGCTTATACTCGAGTCACTCATTTTACCCAGTATTTTGTGGTAAAATGGGTGCTTCGGCTTATACTCGGGTCGGCTTATACTCAAGTATATACAGTATATGCTCAAAAAAAGGGGCCCTCTATTCTTTATAAGGTGTTAAGTTTGTTTTTTGCCATGTACGAAACCCCTGTACAGTGCTTCGGAATATGTTGGCGCGATATAAATAAAGATAATAATAATAATAATAATAATAATAATAATGAGTGCCATCCCCGTAGGCGCTCATTCCTACAACCCGCAAGACTACAGATCAATAGAAAGCTCAATTTTCCAATTCACGGTGCCCCGTAGCAGTTTGAAAAAATCAAGTTAAAAAATTGTGTCGAGTTAAAAAATCCGGACCCCGCAAAAATACGGTCGAACCGCACACACCAAAAAAACATAAAAAAACAATGCACACAACACGTGGGGACAGCCAGGACGTCTAGGAGTTTCGGCACTCAAAAATCGGCTAAGCGATAAAAAAAATTAAAAAAATTAAAACGAGGCTACACGAAGCCCGCAAAGCAAAACGAGGCGAGCAGTTGATGCATGCAGTGATCGCCGTTGGCAACAGAGAGCCTTGCAAAGTGAGGCGAGTCGTTTCCTCGTAAAGTGAGGCGACACGCGTGAATTAGAGTTGCAGTTGAGGCATGCAGTGAAAGCCGTTGACGGCCCATAGGGCCGCAACTGCGAGCCTCACAAAGCAAGCCGACATGCAGGACTTAGTGTTCAATTGAGATTGTTACAACCGTATCCTACACCCCATCTAAGCCTGCAAGATTTACAATCTCTAAAAATGAAAATCGCTATTCAATTACTACAATTCCTCAAGCTTGCATATGTTTTCACACCCATAAATGGCAAATGTAGAAGAAAATCCTATGAGTACCAGAGAGGACAAACAAGGGGGTTAAACACCTGATCGTAGCTCTGTAAATGCAAATAAAAAATCAATACTGCACTTTTAAAGACAGGGAAAGCGACAAAAGACATTAGAATTAATTGCACAACAGTCTCAAGCTCGCAAATCTGTGTTAATTTTTTTTTTTTTTATGTTTCATTTCTGTGTCATATCAATTTCGGGAATCAATAAGTTAATACATATCAGGCCACCCACATGGACTAGAACAGTATCACCATTTATTTTTATTATTTTGCACATTGCCGGATTGCGAATCCGATTGCATATCGATCCCCTAAACGCTAATTGATTGACGTTTAACCTCCATGTTTTACTGACGTAATGATGACAATCATTTACTAATGGCTGTTTCTAAATTTCTAAATCAGTAGTTCCGGCCTTATTATTATTATTATTATTATTATTATTATTATTATTATTATTATTATCGTTTATTTGTAACCCACCAACATATTCCGTAGCGCTATACATAAGTTAAGTTACAGGCAATGACAAGTTAAAGATTCACACATTGCAAAGAGTGGATGGCCCTGTCTTTGAGCTTGGAATCCAGTGTCCATATCGCTTTCCCTAAAGCACTGCGCAGGATTGAAACTAGGATTGAAATTAGTACAGTAGGGAGAGAGTAGTGATGAGCATGTTAGGGAGGAAGGTTATAGGTTTCTTGCTTAATTGATCATGATCATGCTCTGTCATGCTACTTACGATTGCATGGTTTACGGTTTCAGCTTTCGGCCCTTAAATTGAGGACTTATTCAGTTGAATCGCTCTGTAACTGTAGCAAATTTCAAGCCCGCAGACTTACGGCCTGTGTAATGTAAACTGCGTGTGAGGAATTGAGTCTGCTGGGTTTTGAACGCTGGTCCCCAGGCTGCTATACCTCTTCCCTACCACTGCGCCAGCCTGCCTTTTGTGAATTCCATTGAGACCTTATAAGCTTGACTCTGCTAGCAATTTTATCAGTACCTAAGTCTCTTCAGCTGTGTCTGGTCAGGTGTTTGGTCCTTGGCCTATATAAGGCACTTCCTGTCAAATGTACCTTGCCAGATTATTGTTGGTTCCTGATACCTTCAATAAAAGCTTGTTCCTGTTTAACCTACAAGTTCCTGAACCGTATTATTGCTGACCTTGGCTACTGGTCTCCACAACTTTGTGATTCCTATATCATTAAACTGCGTTTGAATAGGGGCCATAGAATTCACATTTGGGAAAAATGATTTCTTTTTTTTAGGCAAATTCAATGAAAAAAGCAATACACTTGCCCATCATATGTCATTCTCTTTATGTGTTATTTAATATTATCTGCTATTCTCTATGTCTAAGAAAAATATTAAGTCTACCCCCGGAGTATCTTAAATAAATGAAAATGTCTTCAGATTTGGGAAATATATGTATATACCCGGTATCTGGAACTGCAGTGGAGTCAAGGCACCCACCTATGCTAATATTTACCGTATATGTATATCTATGCGAATGAATACATACTCTGTCTTCTTTTAACACTTTATAGATTATGTGACTTTATTATTAAATTATAATCAATAATATTTTATTAAAAATTAAATGGAATGGCCAATATGTCCAATTTTCTATTCACCATGACATAGCGGCCATTCCATTTAATTTATCATAAACCATTATGCTTTTTGATACTAAAATTACTTGAATGGGAGTACGTTTGGCTTACCTTATCCTCAAGAGGTTAGCTCAATTTAGAACGATCCTCAACCATCAACAGGTGAAAGCTAGTAACAAATTTATTTACAGTGAATACAGTAAAATCATAAGGACCAGACTTATTCTGGGATCCCCACGAACAGTTAAAAGACTACTGTACAATGAAAAAAACTATATGTTTTAAAACATTAATTGTGAATAAGAGCATAATTGAGCAGGACCCTGCTCAATCTTGGATGGATCCATGACACATTTCTGGAGAGCTATGACTTCTAGGCCAGTGAGTGTGAATGGGTGTGCTATCAATTGTATCTTATTATCAAACAAAGGCTTCTGCCTGATCCCTCCACACAACATTCAGCTTTAATGAAGTGATGTAAAAAACTAGATTTTTCAAAGTTTTCTTTATTAATACCTTATACAGATGCTCATATTATTATATTGGTACACACAAAATAGGGGACCTATTAAATTGTCAAAATCCCAATTACTGAAGCCCTTTATGTAGCCCACAAAAGGTATTGATATTCAATTGGCTTCCTCTAGCTACCCGCAATCTATTTGCTACAGGCTGAAAACTCCTGCGGTTGCCAAAATCATATCTCACCTAAGCCTTTGATCTTTCAAACCAGCAAATGTTATAGGGCCTCATTCTATTATCGGCCGCAGCCGCTGCGGGGCCGCAAGGACCGGCCGCAAGCTTTCCGGCTATTCTATTCCCCTCCGGCCGGGGGTTCCGGCAGGCTTGCGGCCGGCGCCTTGCTATCTCTTGCGGCCGATCGCGTCGGAGGAAAGCCTTTGATCTAAAACAGCTGCAAGAAAATCGGCCGTAAGAAAAGCCTGGTTGCGATTCTATTGCTCCGGGAACCCTGTCTGTAAGGCTTAAAACGAGCCGCAGCTTACTTGCAGCAAACAGGTCCCGCTAGCACCAATTAAGCACATAAAATAGCCAAAATAAAGCCATCCTGCACTTTGCAGAGTCTATAAAGTGATATTCGGTGTTAGCAAAAATAGCACATAATTACCCTAAACTCAAATCCGTAAAATAATTTATTTATATACGTAAAATATACATGTAAAAAGTCCATAGGGCTTGGAGCACCTCAGACCCGCCCACGCCGCAGCCGGAAAATAAACAGTTAACTTGAACTCGGGTTTGGGCTGATGTGCAAGCTTGAGAGTGGGTTACTTTTAATCCTCATGTCCACCAATATGATCCCTAGCATTTACAGAGCTGTACAGTGCAGGCTTGAATTTATTTTTGAGTTTTTAGATTTCAGAGCTTACGGCCGGTTCCAAGATATGCGGCCGGCCGTAAAAGGAGATCCTTGCGGGGCCGTATAATAGAATCGCGAGTTAACAGAACCCCCGCAAGGAATCGCAGCCTTACGGCCGATTTATGGCCGATAATAGAATGAGGCCCCTAGTCTCTAAAATCGCAATTTAAATGCAACATTTCCTCAAGGATGCAATTGCAGTCAGACCTGCAAATGGCAAATGTAGCAAAAAATACTACAAGTAGTGGAGAGGACTCGCAAGGGGTTTAAACACCTGTTCTTAACACTATACAAGCTAATAAAAACATAGGAAAGCGATGAAAGACATTAGCATTAATTGCACAACGGTCTTAAGCTTGCAAATCTGCAATAAAATATATTTTTTTTAAGTTTAATTTCTGTGTTATATCAATCTTGATAATCCATATAAGGCCACCCACATGGACTATAACAGTTTTTTCATTAACTGTTATTTATTCTTAATTGCTGGATTGCGAGCCGTATCGCATATCGGATGTCTAAACTAATTGTTTGGAGTTTAAATGCCATGTTTTATTGATGTCATGACGATGATCTCATTTACTATTGGCTGTTTCTAAATCATTACTTGCGGGCTTTCTTAATTGATCATGATCATGCCTTGAAATGCTACGTACGGTTACATGGTTTACTGATTTGGCTTTCAGCCATGTAATTGCGGACTTGTTCAATTAAATCGATCTGAAAGTGTCTTTTTTTTTAACTGCAGTGGTCCTTTAAACATCAGAATACATATTTTTGCTCTGAGACCTTCATAAAAGAAAACATGCAGTGGTACATTATTAAGTACCCTCCTTCTGATGCAACAAATAAAAAAAAATATTTCCATGTTCCACTAAAAAGTTTCCTCTGTACATTGAAAAAAACGAATTTTAATTGACTACATTTTTACTTTCACTCAACTCAACAGATCCTACAATGGGACTTAACTTACCATTACTCTAATTAATAAATAACTCCTGATAGCTTCCTTTTGCATGTGACTCCTGAGGCTTCAGTACAACTAGCCTCTATTGTTATCACAGAAGTCGCATGCAAAAGTAACAGACAAAATTCTGCAAATTCAAAGATATTTTTCTATGACAAAATTGCATTTTTAAATTGCTTGGAATTTAAAATATTTATATTTTTATTTGTACTCTTCTGTGACCCTTTAAAGGACAACTGTGGTGTTCATACAATAGGGTTTCATTTGTTTATTTTGTTACTGCTTAGTAATAAAATCTGTAATTAAAAAATAAATTAAAGGAATCGCTTAAATATTACATTTGAAGTTTATTGTTTTAGTCTTCAGAAAATGCTGCTCTCCAGCCCTATCAGATGTTCAGAGAGTGACAGAAAGACTGTCATGAAAAGATCCTTTATCTGTTGTCCTGATGACATTGTTTATCTGCCTCTTTCTCTACAGTGGCTATTACAAGGAAATATACTCCAGTCAGGAAAATCAGATCAACCTCCATATCCTCATTTACCCTCTCGACATCTAAAATGAGGTGGAGAGGTGCAAATCTGCTGGAAGTAATCATTGTAATTAAAAGTGCAGATTTGTAATAGTTACATTAATTTATTTGTTCAAGTACTGAATGTATTACTAATCAGTAACTAGATAAATAAATTAAGCTCCATTGTACGCTCCTTAAAGTATGTTTACAGCATCTTAAAAGCATTTAGTTTTGCATTAGTATATGAATACCTGCTTATCAGACATTACTTTGTTATTCCTTTGGAGAAAATAAAACAGTTTCTTTAAATTAGCAGTTCTTCCATTTTAAAGAACTACAAAAGTCCCCTAAATATGTTCTCCATAATTAGATATAGGGCGATAAAGCATGTTGAAAAAGTGTTCAATTTTTATGCTTTTTTTTTTTTATGCTGAATTCATGGCGTTATAATCAATTGAAGTCAGGCTATTTCAATGTGTTGCCTCTGCCTCAATGAGTAATTAACGCTGTACCTCACAGAACATAATGAATGAGAATTAGAATCAGGTGTAGAAGCTTTGAATCAGGCAATGTTAAGTAATTGATATCTTCACTATTATACATTGGTGGCATCACCGTCTGTGACAAATCCCCAATGTTGCTGTCTGTGGTGCAGAGAGTTTTGGGTTCAATTCCTAATATAGGCAGTTTTTTTCTTTTCTGTTTAGAAATCAGAATTATGTGCTTTCGGTTATAAAATAAAATATATGCTATTATGAGATAAGTGTGTTCTTTTGTTTATTTTAAAAACACTTATTTGAATAATTATCTCTAATGTAGTGTATATATACAATGTACTGTATGTGAAAACGGCTGTTACATTGGAGAAACCAGTCAAAACTACACATGAGGTTGAATTTTCACAGACTTTCCATAAAAAAAACACAATGAAGACAGTTACTGTACTCCAGTTGGACATCATTTTACCCAAAATAACCACTCCATCCAAAACCTAAAAATCAAAATACTCATAGGACATTTCAAAAGTTTTCAAGAGCGGAAAACTTTTGATTTAAAAACTATTACATTTTTTGATTAAATTTTTTTTTTTTTTGTCAATGCCAAAATCTGTATTTTATACCACATTCCACATGTTCAATTGATGTTGTTCTTATCCTCAAACTGTGGTGACATTTACGGCCCTTAATTAGGGCTCTGCTAAGTTATTAACTAAACCTGATCTACAGACACATAGGACAATATTTATGGTACTTGTCTGTGTAGCATCTTAAACTCTGAACAGATATATTGCCTTTTTCTGATACATCTTTCAGTACTGCCCAAGACTTGATAAAGAGATGTGATCTCTCGAAAGCTTGTTATAAAAAAATAATATGTTTGTCCAAAAAAAAGGTTTTGCTATACACTGCAATACTCTGATCATTCAACTAGATTACTGGACACGGCTACCTCACTCTTTATATATTTATATTTCAAATAATGAAGTCTGTTTAATTTTTATACTCACTTTTTAAAACAGAGTGTGGTAGTGTAGTGGTTTCATAAAATGGTTTCATTAGTAAGTCATTGGTCCTAAATCAATGGCTTCCACTTGTTTTTTTTTTATTGACTAATATTATTTTGACTCACTTATGATTGATATATACGGATATAAATAAAAAAGGATATTAGTTAAACAAAAAAAAAGTGTAAGGCAGTGGAATTGAACCCATGACTTACCAATGAAAAACATATCTTTAAAACAAACTATTTAGTGTAAAGCTATAATACAAAGTGTAACAGTACAGACTCCGGCCTAACTGATGGTGCAGAGCACATATAGCAGCTTGTGTGGTCCTTTAAGCACATTGGCCTATCCCTTATATGTTGCTACCTTGTTTATAGAGCTGTGCATTTAAAGGATAATGTGCCCTATTCAGCTACTCTACAGCAAATCATAATTGTCACATCTAATTTACAATGTATTAGCCTTTGTCTTGCACTTAAGTAGAGTGACAACCGTTACTTGTATGACACATTAGGTAAAAAGCTAGCCATGAAACAAAATGTATACAAAAATTGTGCACTATAAAATAAATCTCCTAATGTGAGTATAACATGGATTAATATAGCCATAAATATTAATCTCAAATCAATATTTATGGCTATATTAAATGATAAAGGAATTACAGCCGTTGAACATTTTTTAAGCATGCAGAGTACTAAAGATATAGAATTTAATGAATTCATTATCAGATTGCTTAAATTCACATTAACCAAGAACCATTTTTTGTTCAATAACCTCTGGTATCAGCAAAGCAAGGGAACGGCAATGGGTACTGCCTGTCCCCCAAATTGTGCAAATTTATACTTGGGACACTGGGAGGAAACGGAAGGAATGGAGAGAAAATGCAGGAATATACCAAAAACATAATACTATGGCAACGCTTCATTGATGACATACTGCTTTTTTGGACCGCCACTGAAAACTAATTAAAAGAGTTTATTGGCTCTTTGAACCAAAATGATTGGGGTCTGAAATTCACATACTCATTAGACAACCAAAGAGTGGAATTTTTAGATTTGGTCTTGACAAAAGATGATAAAGGTAACATACATACATCTGTATTTCGTAAATCCATGGCCTCAAATGCTTTGCTTCATTGGTCGAGTCAGCACCCTGTCACATTGAAGTCTGGAATACCGACAGGACTTTAAAGAAAAGGCAAAAGATCTGCGATTAAGATTTAAACATCGTGGATATCTGAACCGTGTTCTAAAATGAGCATATAAAAGAGCGTTAACAAGTAAATGTGAAGACCTACTATATAAGGTGAAATCTGAAAACAAAGAAACAGATCAGACAATACGTTGTATAATGACATATGGAAAAGATTGGCGAGCCATCAGGAACATACTCAAAAGATACTGTTATATTTTAAGAGAGGATAAAACTTTGAGAGATTTCCTAACAGAAGAACCTTTAATTACATATAGGAGAAATAGTAGCTTCAAAGACACCTTAGTTAGGAGTTTTTATAACCCTCCAAGATAACAGAAAATGTGTTAACTGCCACAAAAGGCCTTTTCAAGTGTGGTCACTGCAGGTCATGTCAATATATCAAACCCTGTAAGGTTTTTGTAGACATAAATGCAGGCATTGAATATCCAGTGAAAAGTTTTAATTAATTGTGAGACCACTCATGTTATATATGTGATGACATGTACCTGTCAAAAATATTATGTAGGAAAAACATGCCGCCAGGTGCGAAGGAAAATACTGGAACATGCATATTCTGACAAAAAACAACTTGACACCACCGTCTCGAGGCATATAACATTTTTTCATAGAAATTAACCAGAAACCATGAAGTTTCAAGTTTTACAAAGACTGTTTGAAGGACCGAGAGGGGGTAACATAGACAAGAGGCTTCTTCAAGCCAAAAGTAAATGGATTTTCACGCTTGATAGCAAATATCCCAAAGGGTTAAATGAGGGATACTCTTATACAGCCTTTTTTTAAACTGTCAATTTAATATGTTTCCTGAATGCCTGTAAGAACAACGATTTATTAATCCGGATTAAGTGTTAGGGAAGTAGTACAATTATATATATTCTTTTTTGAAACCCTAATACTTGATTTTAGATAAATATTTTATAATTACAATGGCTTTAAAGAGAATCATTTAAACTATTTTTTAATAGCACCAACGCAACACAATTCATATACATTTTATATTTTACATTTAATTTTATTTTTATATACAATTTGAGAGGATATTAGTATTGTTTTAGGCACATAGTTACACATAATATATATACAGTATATATACAGTATATATATATATATATATATATATATATATATATATATATATATATATATATATATATATTCTTCATATCACTCATATAGTCATATAGTGCACAACTAACCATTTAGTATTATTCAATTACCAATAACAGTGAGTTCTAGTATTATATCATCATTAACAATTTATTGCAATTTAATTAAATATAAAACATCATTATTAGGCAGCATCAATTGAGCACCTGAGGTTTAATTAATCACAATATATTTTTTACCATTTAATTATGGTAGTCATTCTTATTATATATCTTTAATTAGTTATTGGGATATAACATAGTCAATAATAAATCCACTTAACAACAGGACCAGGAAACATATAGAGATTTTGCTTTATTATTAATATAAAACATTGAATATTAAACATTTTATAATCAATAAACCATAGAAAAGATCCAAAAGTTTGTTTTAGTTAAGATTGTGATTCAATAACATTAGGTACCCTTTGAAGAAGGTGAATCTGTTCACTGATTGTTTAATAAAGCTGGATTATTATACAATAGCGAAATGACATGGTCACGTTGATGGAGTGACGTCATCACGTCTAAGACGCAATTACGCAATACTTACAATGGAATCCGGAAGTAAACTGGCTTTATAAGCCAGAGAGGCCAGCATACTACATAGCCTTAGGGAAAGTCCACGAGGATGGACGAAACGGCCCCGTTGGCAATTTTATTTTTAATTACAGGGGACAGAGACCACAGGAGGACACACCAGACACAGCAGGTGATGGGACAAGTTTTATGGATGCCTATGAAGCTTGGTAATTGGACAGCAAGTATATTGAGTGTGGCAACTAGTTGCCAATACACTAATACTGTTATATGTTATCTGCAGCTTTTGGAATAATTTGTTGTTTTTTTGTCCCAAGTGTCTTTGATAGTATATATATATATATATACATATATTGAGCCTCCAGTTTATTTATGATCTCTGTCCTATCCTGTATTTTGTTTTTTATATGTTTTTTTGAATAGTGTTTTTTTTATATATATCACTTTTTATTAAATCCAATGATTATCAGTATATCCTGATTTTTTCAGGAGTTTCAGTTTATTCTGATATATGAGGATTAATCATTATTGACCATTAGAGCTATAGGCATTCAACCCTTTATTTAGGGTGTCTTCCTTGATTTGAGATCAATATTTATGACTATATTAATCCATGTTATACTCATATTAGGGGATTTATTTTATAGTACACTATTTTTGTATACATTTTGAGCGGCGTTATTTTCGGATAATATGTATCCTATTAAAGTTATATATTTTCCCTTTTTCTAGCAATAAAACAAACTGCTTAGGTCTGTGCTTGTCTGAGTCCACTTCTGACACATTGCCTACTCTGCGTTTAAAAATCTGTTATTAAGACCACATGCACTTTATTATTGTACCTGGGAGAGATTCACTCGTTCTATATTCAATTAACTTCCTGGCTGCCTGTGTTTGCTTTCTGTAGGTCAGTTTAGTATGATTTACACACCTAAAAAGGTAATGTTTACTTCATGTTTAACATTGCCTCCCACTTGAAGTTCAAATAAAGCTTATTAACAAGCTTACTATTGGATCCTTCCTTTCCATAGCACAGCTACAAAGCTGGACAATGTATGTAATTAGTTTAGTTTCCACTAAAGTACATAAAGTGAAAAAAACTGTTTTATGCTGCATTTTAAAAAAATATTATATTACAATCTATTTTAGCTATTAATACTCATATTTCAGGCAAGTGTCATAACACCCTGCTACACATTTATCTCTAAACAAAAGCGAGACAATACAGGATGGATAAACTCTGTTGCTTGAAGCACCACCAAGTATAATAAGAATCTACTGTAGCTTTGGGATCCGTACACACCTTGTCCAACTAGAGGTATGAGATCTCTCAGCACAGGGTTCAAAATAATAAAATAGTTCTAAAAAGAACTATAATGACACCCGGACAGAGCAACGCTCAGATGCCAACTGATCTGTGTACACTTTTAGTAGAGGTTTATTACTGTATTATAGCGTAATTTGTCTCATACAGATAACTGTCCCTTTTGTTGTCTTTGACACCAGATGATAAACATAACTGAATGAATGATACAAATGCATATTCAATAGTAAATATGTTATAGTAATATATGTAATATTACTATGTAATATACTGTATAATAGGCATCTTGGTGGGGCAGTTGTCCTCCTGGCTCGCATATTATAATATAGCACCCACTTCACACCTAGTTTAGCAAGACTACTCTAAATCCCTGAATTATTGTATCACCTACATAGGATTTCCCTCTCTAATTTGGGAACTATTGAGAGCTGTGTCTTTTAAAAGTTTACCCTTGCTAAAAGAAAGAGCTTCCTATATGTTGGCAACAGCTTGAATGAACTGTTACAAAAATCAAAGAGATTGTTTTGAAGAGAAAAAAGAGATGGCAAGATTGGCCGGCGCGCTGGGTCTGACGCAGTGCTGCGTGACCCAGCGGAGCCTGGGAGCTTTTGATTGGCCGGAAGGGGGAGGAGGGACTTTCGCCCGTTTTGCGGGCTTCCTCTTCACTCGCCGCCCATTGAGCTGATCGGAGGTCTGCACGCTGCGCTCCTCTGCATACTGAGCCTGCACAACTCATAAGTGTGGCTCAACTGGTTGTGCTGTGGGCCTTTTAAGTGCAAGGTTGGCAGTTCGTTCCCACCCTTCAGTAATTTTAGGCAAGTAATAAGGGCTGAGCCTATGGCACACAGCTATTGTCTTCCCCCATATCATTTATATAAGTCAGCAATAGAGCCCCCCATCTGCATGGTTCAGGTCTGAGTGCCTCCTGTCTGCATCCATAGCAAACAATCATCCTATATTTAAGCATACTATCATCCTGTGGGTTCCTGGGTGTCTGTGTCCCGTTTGGCTAAGGTTTGGGGGTAACAATAAATGGACCCTGGGGAGTTAGAGGCTTTGATGACCATGGTCAGAACTCGGGCATTAAGCCATGGGGTTAGATGGGTCCAGGACAGGATGGATTCAGGCCATATGGGGGGGAGGTTGATGTCACTGCGGCACAGGCTCGGCCTGCGGTGACTGGTAGCCTAGGCCAGGTGGACAGGCCTCATAGCCTAGATAGGCCGGCGGAGCAGTGTGCTAGCTCCGATCTGAGCAATAGGGCTAGGAGCAGCGTGCAGGGCACGGATAGGGTCCTTGAGAGCCAGGAGCTTATCCCCCCCACCGCAGAGAGTGTGGTGCCAGCGGGAAACGCGGGCGAGGGCCTAGCCATCCGGCCACCATCCAGCGACTTGCCCACAGCAGAACCCAGGTTATGGCAACAACCCCAAATCAGCCTCGAGGCTCCAGGGGTAACAGCAAAAGTGCAAGGAGCTCTAAAAAAGCTCCTACAGGTCCCCACTGCCAGCGCTGCAGGTGTTTCGCAGGGACGACACAATGCCATAGGAGAGGCCGAGAAGAGAAAAGAGACCACCAGAGGAAGAAGGGATCAGGTGATCAACGTGATGGCCGCAAACGACAGTCTGGTGGTCATTGACGAGGTTCCAGTGGCGGCCAAGGTGGCATGGCAGATGCACCCCACCATGGTCCGGAAGTCAACAAGCAGTGCCAGAGAAAGATCCAGGTCTCGGAACAGACAGTCTTGCGGCTGCAGCTGTGCTTGCGCAAGAGGCGGTGAAAGGAGTCTACATCTCGTCCAGACCGGCAGATTGCCCCCAGGCTGGCAGTTGCCCTGGGGCAAGGAGAGTCAGAAGCCCATAACATTGCCGTCTCCGAAGGCGGAAGTCGGGGCATGGGTGGGGGGTTTGGCCGGGAAGGCATGGTCGGAGCCATCCCATCCTGCGAGGTCGGCCCTTGCGGAGCTTACCAACCCACATCACACATGATGAGCTTGGCACCGCACGCCGGGGGAGCGGAACAGGAGAGGAGCAGAGGAAATGTACGCGACGCGGCTGCAAGGCCGTCCATCGTTTGCGCCCAGGACAATTTGGGGGTGCATTTAGCCTTGGACATCAAAAAATCTGGTGACGGGATTACATAGAGATATTTTCCTTGTTGCCAATGTCACGTATGACCGATAATCCAGAGAGGTTCCACCGGGAAGGAGATGACCGGAGAGCTACTTTCAGGCGCGTACCAAGAACGTTTGACAACTGGTTACAGGCCTTTGCCATCATGGCCTGTGTCATGGGAGAAAGACACTCAGAACAGTGATCTGGGCTGTTTGTGTATATGGAGGAAATCAGGAACGCATACCGGACGTATGGTGGAATTGCTTGGTGGCGATATGACGAGGAATTCCGGCAATACATGTCCTCCCGCCTGGAGATTGCGTGTAGCGATTAAGGCGGTGGCCTATTGGCTGAACATAATGACACCAATGTGGACAGTGCCGCCCTTTCGTGGGAATCCAGGTGGACGCAGCCGGTCTAGGTGTCTGTCACTCATTCAACGAGGGCAGCTGCAAGTGGGCACCAAACTGCCTTTTCAAGCACGTCTGTGCGAATTGTGGAGGGGATCACGCAGCCTCAAAATGCACCAGACAAAAGGATGGATTCAGGGCGGACCCCCATACAGTTGGGCGCAATGCTGCCGTGGCTAGAACGCTACGGTAGGTTATCAACAAAAGCCGGAGCGGCCACCTTACTACGCAAGGGTTTCCAGGAAGGGTTCAAGATTCCATGCTCTCTCGCCCCGCTCGAGTCGCGTCTCCGAAATCTGAAGTCGGTAAAGGAGTTTCCCGGGGTAGCGGCAGATAAAATCCGGACTGAGGTAGAACTTGGTAGGATGGTGGGGCCCTTTCCCTCCATTCCTTTCCCTCCATCCCTTTCCAGGGTTTAGTAATTTCCCCTCTGGGCATAGTGCCGAAGAAGGAAACAGGAAAATTCCAACATTTATCCTATCCTCCGGGTGGCTCGGTCAACGACGGGATTGACAAAACGTACTCGTCAGTGTCTTACGCCCCTTTCGATCGCCACAGACCTGGTCAGGTGGGCGGGCGTCGGGGCTAAGATGGCGAAGGTGGATATCGAATCTGCGTTTCGGTTACTTCCGGTGCATCTTCAGTCATCGGTTCCTTGGTTGTTTTGTGGACGGGCAGTACTTCGTGGATCTTTGTCTCCCCATGGGGTGTTCTATTTCCTGTTCCTATTTCGAAGCCTTCAGTACGGGATTACCCATTACCTCGACGATTTCGTTTTTGTGGGTCCGGCGTGTCTCGCCACAAGCGACTTCATACTGAGGACGTTCTCAAGGATATGTCAAGATTTCGGGGTTCCACTGGCAGACAAGAAGACGGAAGGGCCGACCACGGAATTGACGTTCCTGGGGATTCGGATCAATTCAGACAAGATGTAATGCAGCTTGCCAATGGAGAAGGTGATGGACCTGGCTGCAGAACTGGCAGCCCTGGAAGGCGCAAGACGAGTGTCATTGCGGCGGCTGCAGTCCATCTTGGGAAAACTGAATTTCGCATGCAGGATCATTCCCATGGGCCGTATATTCAGCAGAAGAATGCCATTGGCTACGGCCGGAATATCTCAGCCGTATCATTTTATAAAGGTGTCCGGGGATATGAAGGAGGATGCACGAGTGTGGACGGCATTTCTACGGAACTTCAACGGGTCGGAGTGGGAGCCTATTTTAGAGGTGCTTGGTGTTTAGAGAATCATGGGTCAGGGGAAGGCTTACAGACTGTGCTACGGTTCTGGAGCTGTTCGCCATCACAGCAGCGGTTTATCTGTGGGGCAGGGGCTTCAGGAACCGTCATGTCATTTTTCAATCAGGCAGCCCGAACACGGTCCGGGTAGTCAATAGCTTGACGGCGGCATCTGGGCCGTTGATACGGCTCATATGGCATTTGGTTGTTTGTTGCTTACGGGCAAATATCTGGGTGAGGGCTGAGAGTATTCCCGGCCTTAATGTATTGGTGGTTGATGCCCTTTCTCGGTTGCAGGGAACCCGGTTCCGAACACTTGCACCGGCGGCGAAGGATAAAGGAGAGGACATACCTTCAGAAATCTGGGAGCTTGGAGTGGTACGGTAGCTGGTTACATCAGACAGTCAGTAGTGCCAAAGACGTGGGTGGCCTACAGGGAGGTGTGGAACATGTGGAGCGATATGGTTGAGGAAGCCAGTGGCGAGGGTTCAGAAGAGAAGGCCATAGGAATTTGGCTGTGGTTTCTGCTTCGTAGCGCAGAAAGAGGTGATTCCAGGGCAACCGTGGCTCGGCAGTTGACGGCCCTAACATTTATGTTCAGGTTGGCAGGACAGAAGGACTTAACAAAGGAGTTTGTGGTTTGAGGGTGGTAAAAGGTATGTTCAAAGGGAAGCACCGGATGGACAGGAGGCGCCCGATCACTTTCTCTCTGTTGATACGCCTTATTTATTTTTTGTTGTTAGTAAGTCATTAGTATGTAGAGGCATGAGCTTTTCATGATTACCTGCTGTTATTTTAAACATTTATATGAACACATATTTTCACTGCAGTTTTACTTTTACGGCCTCCTTTCTACCCACCTCAGGATTATTTTTCAACATGCACTTTACAAATCATAATTATGTTGATCAGAATACAATAAAATTGTAATTGTTCTCTGAATGTAAACTTATTTTAATTTTTAATTGCTGTATTAAATTGCACTCTTTGCAAATTTATAGTGCTGTGAGTGTGGGGAAGAAGAGGGCCCGTGGTGCAGGCCAAGGGAGGAGAGGACAACATTTTTTTTGTTGACCCCCAGGCATTCCTTTGGTTCCATCTCATACATGCGGCCTACACAGTACGGATGAGAAAGGACAGCAATAGCTCTATAATATTCCCTTTTTGCTATTGAGCCATTTACATTACTGTAAGCTCTTCATGGTGTGAAAGAGCACAAGATTGTATATTAAAAAGTATGACGCACCACTTAGGCTGTATGAGCGCCAAAGGCGCTCACCTGCGAAGCCTGGCAAAGCGAGGCAAGCTGTGTACTGCACAGGACTTAGGCTGCATTGTGACAGTCGCAACTGTGAGCCAAGCGCGGCACTCTAAAAATACTCAAAACAAAGCAATAAATGTAACAAATATAATAACACACTCACAGACAGCACAGGGGAAGAGCCAGGAAGCCTGGGAGTGAGGTTGCAAGCGATTTTGAGCCATATTTGTTGGTTTTCGTGAATCCAAAACAGCTGAGCGAGGGAAAAAATGGCGGACGAAAAAAAGTTTAAATTCTATAACTGGATGAAAACGAGGCTCAGCACAGCCAGGCATTTGGGACTTAGAAAATACACAACGGCAAACACAGTAACACTTACACCAACAACGCCAGGCAAGCGTGACTTATAAAATAAAATAAACGGCCTTCATCGCGTAACACGCAAACATTCAGCTGACACACAGAGGGGAAACACATAGGGAAGGGACAGGGGGGAGATGATGGAAACGACTCATGGCATTCCAAAGCACAAAACTTTCAGGTTAATGAAACCTGCAATGAGCGGCCCGTACAGGAGTCTTGCAATTAGCGCCAAAGGTGATCAGTTCAAAGCAGGAAAGTTCAAGTACACGGGGGAGAGGCTTGCGATGAGCATCAAAGGTGCTCAGAGTAGCAAAAGCATCACATTGTGTGGCAAACAACATTACTAGCTTTACAATTTTAGTAGCTAGTGAAAAATAGTATTGGGATTGTGTAATTTGAGGACCCTGTCTCTACTTCCAGAATTTGATTGAGTTATGGGATATTCTGACTGTCGTTTATGCAAGCTTGTATATGTAGTTTATATATATGCTTGTATATGTAGTATATGTAGTATGTTTATTATATATGTGCTGACATTATCTGTACTAATGTAAAAACACTAAAGTGACGCTTTTTTAAAAATTAAAATCACTTCTGCCTTTTTATCTAAAAATTACAAATCTCCTCTTTCCACAAATATCTATAACAGCAATCTCAACTATTACTTTTAATATTTGCATTCATATCTGTTTTATTTGTCAATGCTCCTTTCAGCTTGAACATGCACAGTTTGTCTGGGAAACAATGCAATCAAGGCCATCTATCATGTAAATACATTGGTTAAATGTTTCCCGTTCTACTCCTGTTTAGTGGGATATATTATTTAAGTACGAAACATATATACTACCTAACTAGTGCCCTTAACCCCATCTGGCCCAAGAAAGGTTGAGTTCAGGAACTCAACCTTTCTTCCCCAATACACAGTTTCCTTCTGTGTCCCTACTACCCTTTTGGCTAAAGATGGGAACAAATATCCAATTATGATGCTGGGTTAAATGACACAACTTATGCCTCCAAACTCCTTTTAATAAGGACTTAGAGGCACTGACGCAGTGATCTAATAAAAATAATGGAAAAATAATGAAAAGGACTTTACCATATCCCACTGTAACACCCTTGAGATATTCAACCCTTGGCACTAAGTAATCTGAAAAAAAAATCTTTTCACTTTTATTTTCACTATATTCATTGCATGCCATTATAAGAATTGATAAAGCCCAAGACAGAAATCAGAGCTAAATTTAGCCTGTTAAATTATGTATGTCTTATTTCTTTATAGGGTTTAATAGGTCTTTACTGAAATACTGAATTCCATATTTTCAAATATGTCCTTTTTATTTTATTATATTTTCCATAATATACAGTTTTAATATGTCTTCTCTGATTATTTCTTGTTATTAAAATATATATGTACTCCATAAAACACGTGTTCTATAATCCTTTCTCTTGAGGCCACTAATTCTGTTATGTTTCCTAAACTTACACTTAATTTCCTAAGTGCATAAAAATACTCTTCTTGTCTCAATTGCAGGATTGTCAAATACAGTTTTTTCTAAAAACAAAAAAAATACAAAATGGCACAGAACCCCCCTCCCCCCATCATATTGCTGATATACTTATCACTCTTATGTCTCATCCAGTTTAGACAGTCTAGTCTAACTGCTTTTTATTATTTTTTTAAATTAAAGGACCACTATGGCCATATATTAAAAAAATACTATTTTGAATAGCTATATTTAAAAAATTCTGCATGTTTTTAATTTATTATCTTTATATGCATTTATGCTACTACAGAATCTACCATTTCAGCTTCATCAGATCATGGTACAGAGGTGATGGTGGGGAAACAACAATATAAAGGATGAATCTGTCTACACAATGGGAATGTGGTAGTTACATATGCTTAGGCTCTCTACAAGAACATACTCATCTGAGAGAGATAAACTTATAACACACTAATTATTAGTGTTATATTTCTGTTTAAATGCATATTGAAGTGTCCTGGATTATGAATGCATCTGAAAAAATACAAGAATAAACTTTAACAAACTCACTTTGATGTTTGATAAATATCTTTAGTTTGCAAGCAGTTGCTTTTCAGAGTTAATACCCCTGCATATCCAAGCTAAAATTAGCATAACATTCATAATTTGTTTTGGCCAATCACAGGCAACTATACATTTTAATACATTGTTGCAATCTGTAATAGCAGCTTGTGCAGGAAGGAATCATGGAATGTGTAGTCCTCTGCAGCAGGAAGCAGGAGGAGCCAGACACTGCTGTGTAAGATCTCTGCATTGAGCTGCTGCTGCTGACGTGTAGGTTAGTAAAGGGTTAAATACATACCCAGATTAAGTGTTTCTATTGGTAGGTACACTGTGCCTATGTAAGCAGCTCTGGTGATTTGAAAAAGTTTTATTGTTAAATAAAATAACGGTATGTGTATAGAATGACTCAATGTAATGTGTTTCTGAAATAAGCAGCAGGTGCTAGATTAGAAAATGGTAAAGACAGGGAAACTTACAGTAGATATACCTTTAAAGGCTAAATAGTATGCTTACAAATCAGCAAGAGACATTACAATGTATTCAAAGTGTGGAGCCTTTTACATTGTAATAGAACCTCTGTTTTGGTAAAAAAAATGTTTTATTTCCTCCCAGTTTGTAGTACAAATCATACTGAAAACGGCTTGCATATTTTTGGCAAACATGGCAATGTGGCATATCCTCCTTGGATGATTTCTCCAGGCCTGTTGAGTGTAACCACAGCGTGACATAACATGGAGAACCAGGATGTCCTCTACAGGCCACTTAGGTAAACACTTGACCTGCATCCTCACATATGGCAGAAATAATGGGTATACCAACAGAAACAATAGTGGTACAGTATGGCAAAGAGTACAATCATGGTCACCTATTGATTTTTCTTGTAGGAAACACATGGGTAAATATATTTACAATAATTAGGTCATTATTAAGGAGGATGAAAAATGGAATAATAAAAATAGAGTTACTTAATCAACTTCCTGATGTTATTTTGTATAGCTTCTTTATACAGCATGTAACATTGTTTAGAAAACATTAATTAATAAGGTCCATTTGATAGCTTGGAAAGTGTAGGTAGTGATGGTTATTTTTATCATATTTTTAAAACTCATTTTGACTATTGTAATTTGAAAGGGTGGGTCAGCACTACTCAACACTGTTTGGCTGATTTTGCAGTAATAAATAAAAGCATTTTATTTACAGCATGGTTATTTTTTTTAATTCATTTTCTATTTTTCAGACCAGACACCTGAACATTTTTCCATTGTGTTCTTTTTCCTAAACTATTTGTCCATATTTCACCAACAACATTTTTGTATTAAAAGATTAAGAGTAATAATTGTAAAATTATAGTTACATAGAGAGGACTAATAAGTGAGAATCTTTCTACAGGTCATTAAGTGTTACTAATGCATTGAGAAATAAATTATTTCAAGATAGCACTTTATTTCTATTTAATACTTCTACATTTACCTATCATTTGCTGATGAAGAACCTTATCAAACCAGGCAGCAGGAATTCCATGGTGATTGTATTACTCATTTTTTAGGTCACATCACCATGGATATTTCACCGCAAGTATATATGAAATATCAAGGTCTGCAATAGTAAAAGTAAATTATTTAGTTCGATTTGTACCAAAAACATTTAATTTAATTATAGTATGAGCTGGAAGCTACTAAGATTTTAGAAATTCTTTTATATGCTTCCATGCTGGAAATTTGTGAACAGTCTCAGCCACCTGGGTGCTTGGATTAGAAATTATGTTAGGGATAAACATCACAAAATAGTGGTAGATAAATTCCACTGTGGGGTGCTGTACCATTCTATTCTTGCACCAGTTCTCTTCATTAGTGGTAGAACAGCAGGACTAGCAAGGGAAATAAGCTCTTTCATACACAGTAGGCTCCAGTGCATACTACTGTCATAATTAAAGATTGACTTAAATACAAGGAACTTTGCCAATTTTTGTTGAAAACTCTTTTGATCCAGAGAGTGATCTAAGAGAATAAACTAGGTTTGAGAAATTATTACAGCAAATGTTAAGATCAAACAGAGCATATCTTTTTACAATATTGTCCCAATAGATGAAAGGTATGATCTTACCGTTTGGAAGGGTGTAATATTTGTAATTATTTAGGATGTTCATCAGCATATTTAGATTTGATTTTTCCTAGGTCATTCTGAATCTGATTTGTGCAACCCCATGCCCAACTTGCAGCTCCTCCTTTCCCATTTTCTATAGTGTAGATCATAAGTTTTGCTTATATATGGTATATATTGGATATCAGAAAGTGTCAAGAGCACTTACAGACACTGCATATAGACTTTTCTGTGCATATATACACATATTTCAGTGTACTACACTGCATCTACACACCCTGCTGCCCCCTGAAAATGTGAGGCTCTAGGCCTGGGCCTAATGGGCCTAAGCAGAAACACACTCTGAGAATGTGAAACCTTTTTTTCTGATTTTGAATACTTGACTTAATTCTATCACAGCCCACAAAATGAAGCTACAGTGAAACAACAATGCAGAAATATCACACAGTTTATTTATTGATTTATTTAATTTTTATTTACTAGATAATGTTCCTCCACCACTTCCTGTATCTAAGAAAGCACTGGAAAATATAATCTCAGAATGATGGGGTGGAATTGTATATAGGAAGCCCAACTAGAATCTACATAATATATATATTCCAAACATTATTCAAGTCATTCTATCATGGAAAGCATGGTGAATATACTTAAAAGTATACTTAAGTTTCCCTGTTTTTAACTTTTTCTAATATAATACCTGCTGCTTATATCAGAAACACACATCACATTGAGTCATTCTATACACATACAGATTTATTTTATTTAAAAATAAAATTTGGTTTCCACACCCAAATGGCTGCTTACATAGGCACAGTGTACATAACAATAGAAACATTGCATTTTTTTTAACATTGTATTAACCTTCAAGCCAACAGCAGCACAATGCAGAGATCCACAAAGCAATGTCTGAGCTGTTCCTTGCGTCCTTGTGCAGAAAAAAACAAGACTACACATTCTATTATGCTTTGCTGCACAAACTGCCATCACAGATTGAAACATGGTTATAGCTGCCTGTGATTTGCCAAAATGAATTATGAATTTTATGCTTATTTTAGCTGGGATTTTCAGAGGTGTTAATTCTCAAAATCAACTGCACACAAAGAGAATATTATCTATCAAGTTATTCAATACAAACTATGCATTAAATCATAAAATACACAGATTTCAAGTATGTACATATCATGAAATTAAATGGTTTTGGATACTTTTCCAGTACTTGGAGAAAAAGTGTCCAAAATGTAAAATACATTATTTCACAGGGCTTAAGGGGCTATTAATTAGCAAGCTAGTATTGAACAGCAAGTGGAGGCAATAAAATGTGTTTCTTGGTAGGAAGCACAGCCAATACTACTTTCCACTGATGGTTTTGGCACTTACTGTAGAATGCCATTTAGAAATGAAAACTAAATTAGGTCAGTTGCCAGCGATGTAAAGAATAGTTCTCTTAATTTTCTACAACTAATAAACTTATGTATTTATTTTGAAAGTCTAAAATATTTGAACTGAATGTTACAAAGAATATATAAATATTTAAATTAGTCTTTTAAAATATAAAGGACAAAGAGAACTATACTTTTATACAAATATGTGCATATGAAAAAATGTTAATCATGTTTATATATATAGTAAAAAATAGCTATATTTATTACTTTCAGAAATGTTTTATTTAAAGTCTGTTGTGCTGTGAGACTGTAAATGTTGCTCTTGTTAAATAATGTACTGTTACTTGGCTGTGCTTTTCTGTAGGAGTTCTTCTGCCTTCATTTTTGGAAGAGGTTCCTAAGTCAAAACTAATTATTTCTCTTTGGAACAGTTGCACATTAAAAAGATTGGGAGGAATGACATTCATTTTCAGTTATGCTACTGAAAGCTGCAAATGTCTTATAGAATAAAACAGTAAATTAAAAAATACTACTACTACATAATGAGTGAAGCAGTAAGCTAAAGACGAAAATGGTTACACTGCTGCAACAGAAAATATTGCCTCCTTCAAAAAAATAAAGGCACTGCTAATATTAAACAGGTAGATGCATTTATGCACTAAGCATGTGGTTTATTACAAAAACAAAATAAAGTGATTTCACTAATGAAACCTGAGAGCTGAATGAATGGTAAACTTATGTAAACTTAGCTTTGAATTAAATATCATTTTTTTTTATTGCAGAAACATATTGGAGTTCAGTTGCAAAATTATGTGAATCATACCAAGAGAAAAACAACAAAGAGATAATTTTTGGCTACCTTGTCATGGTGAAGGGGTTTGTGTACTTCAATGCTATACCATGTAGGGTCAGCCAAAATGGGCAGGTCATGGCAGAGAGTTCAGTCAAATCTCAGCCCACTGAAGAAGAAAACTGCAACCCACTCCAATAACATTACTAAGAAAACCTTATGGACTGGCACAACCCAAGACATATGGCACTGGAAGACTAGCCCCTCAGGTCAGAAGGTGCTTACCACATTACTAAGGAAGAGTAGAGGGCAAATATAAATGACACCAGATCTAAAGAAGTGGTTGGGCCAATGCCGAAATGACACCCAGTTGCAAATGTGTCTGGAGGGGAAAAGAAAGTCCACTGCTGCAAAGAACAATTCAGCATTGGAATTTGGAATGTTAAAAATGGGGTGGAGAACCACGCCCAGGAAATGACTACATGCATGCTAGTTGGACGTTCGGCGTCTGAAACCAATGAACAGAGAACAGGGATTTGCTAGACCCAACCCGGCGGATGGTTTCATTTGCTAAAGCACGAGGGCGGCGAGCAGTGAAGGCAATGAAAACGCAGGACTTAGCCACCAAACACTTAGTAAATGTGGATCGCCTTAGCTTTCAAGCACTTGACAAACGCGGGGCTTTGGAAAAAAAAATATGAGACGCAGGACTTTGAGAGAAAAAAAGTACCAGATACCAAAAATACGTGGTTAACGGCCAAACCGCAAATATCCCAAAAACACAAAAAAAACCAAAGAAAATGAAGAAAAAAAAATACAACAAAAACATGACCCACAGCACGGGGGAACAGCCAGGACGTCTGGGAGTGAGGTGGAACGCAAACTTAAGGCGATATCTACGACTTTCTCCACTCAAAAAACGCCTAAGCGAGAAAACAAATGGGCGCCCCAAAAAATGAAAACGAGGCTATACGACCCAGGACCGCGCAAAACAAACGCATAGCACTTTCACACAGGAACAAACGACAAAATACACTATTACAAATGATGGAAAAGGATTGCGAGCCGCATAACACATTAATAACATTACAAATCTACAATGGCGCTTTACACAACTAAACCAACGGATTTCCCTCGCACATGCAGCCTATTTCTAATGCACAGTTGGGACATTCATTACATTTTATCATCAGGGCACCAACACTCAAACTTTACATTGTATGCTGACGGAAAATATACGCAGATTGTTAGCTCTTCAGGCTATTGATTGCTAGATATATTAATTACAAATAGGTAAAGTATATTAATTTATTCAAGAACTAATTAATTAATTATTGCTTAACTAAATATAGATAAATATATATCTCTCTTTATAAAGAGTGACAAAGGTGCTCAGAGGAGCAAAAGTAGACGATAGGAGAGGCACGCCATGAGCGCCAATGGTGCTCATTGCGACACATGCAATGAGCGCCAAAGGCGCTCAGCGCGAGGCTCGCAATGAGCACCAAAGGTCCTCGGAGTACAAAAAGGATTACATTGTGTGTGAAACAGCATTCCCATGGCTTAAAATTGTATTGCCCCGTCATTTTTGACGGGCAAGTTGCTAGTTATCATATAACATACCAAAGAACGCACATTACTATGCTAAATGCCCTGCTATCTCGGTTTAATGCTACTCACTCAGGAGAATAGAAAGCAAGAGAGCTAATTTCTCCACAAAGAGATGGATACATTTGAACTATACTAAAGACTTTATTTTAGTCTGACTGAAAAGAACCATAAGATGAACTGTGCATCTTTTGTATTCATGAAGCATATGAAGATACTAAAAGTGCCCCATAACTGCCATCTCTTTCTAACGTTAAAGAATAAGGGACTTATTTGCAGCATAAAAGGACTGATAAATTAGAGCTATGCTGTAGTCCTCATGCCAGCTTGATTAAATAAAGTAGTAAAGGGAACTGTGAAGTATATACATTCACTGCAACTTTACTAAGGATCAGAGTTAAGATATTCTATGGATGGGATAGTTCAACCTTAATTGTATATTGGCACATAGAGCCAACTCTAAGATTACAGGAATTCCTGAATCTATTTTCTTCACTGATATAAAGGCTTAAGTGATTTGATTCTTTTGCAAATGGCTTTTTTGTGAACTATTTACATTTGTAAAAGAACAAATACATGAGACAATCAATAAGTGAATTGCAGTTTAAACCAGTCAATGACTCTAAATGGAACTTTAGCACTGAGGAGTTATAGTGGAACATACCCATGTTAATGGATTGTATCCGCTATCATTGGATTTTCATCACAATAATCATCACTTCTGTACTGGACTAATTTGGTAACAGTTTGAATAAACATAATACACTACACCATCATTCAAGAGGACAAGAGAAACAATAAGGGGTCATATTGCACTCTGGTTTGAGAATGTGGTACAACGAAATATAGCCCTGGTAAACATTTACAATTTAATTCAAGTATTCTATATTCCAAATATTTAATATTTGGTAAGGAGCACGTAGGGTCTATATTCTAAACTTCAAACAGAGAGTGTAAAGAGAACAACACCCTGTGATAGTGTTTCTCTAGGGCAAAGTGATTATTTGGTTTCCATAGACCTTTGAAGTGGCTAATGAAAATATCACAACATATTAAGAGAAGTTGGGATGTGTCAGAAAGAGGACTATTCAAATTAACCTCAGGAATCAAAGAAGAAAAGCTATATGCTTGCTATCAAGTTGGGAAATTAATGACCTTTAAATTTTCCATGTTGTAATTTAGATATTTCTAGTGTATTAGTCCTATTGTGGAAAATCATTTATACAATTGATAAGATTTCACTATTTGGTAAAAAGGGTTGGTGACAATAATTGGACAATTTTCAGACTATAGCACGTTCAAATTGAAAAACTATTTTAACAACACTGGAAAAGATAGTATTAATTGGTAAAAACTGCCACTAATAATAATTTGATAAAAGGCGGGTAACTATTCAAGAAAAGATTCTAAATATAACATTAGGGGTGGGAAAAAAAGGGAGGTCTACACAAATTTAGGCTCACATATACATTTAAGTTGATAGAAGACACACTTGTTGGAAATTTAAGGTTCAGTGAATTTTGATTACTGTGGTAGTCAATAGTAACAATATATAATTTGAAGAGAAATAAAGAAAATCAAGGAGGTAAATCGAAGCCTAAAGACAAAAAATTCAACATAAGACGTTCTGGTTATTTCTTTGTGCCACTAGAGAAATCAGTAAGTAAAGATAGAAAAGAGAGTGAAGCAATTCTAGATTTACAGATGGATGTAATCCAGTAGCAACCAAAACTCTCAAATAAAAGAGAAAATAGTTTAGTGAAGGGACAGTTGACAAGGAACCAAAATTGTCTTTAACAATCATGAGGAATTTTTTCAGTGAATTTAAATTAGCAATTAAAACTGAATTATCCCTTGAGATTTCTAAAAACACAAAGGCGATTGTGGACCTTAACAAGCACACAGATGAGATAGAAAACACCCAAGTGGATGTAAACAAAAATTTGGTAGAATTTAAAACAATCGTTAAGGACTTACAAGATAAAGTCACAGCCTTAAAAATGAAATATTTGAGAATGCATAATTCAGTTAGAAATAGAAGTTTAAGGATTAGAGGCATTCAAGAGTCAGTCTCATTACAAGACTTGCAATTTTTCATCAAGGCCTTTTTTAACTACTTAAACTTAAAGCATCCGATTTTGGATAGCCCTTTTGAGGCTTTGCCCCACATTTCACTTCCTAAACATGTAAATGGAAATTCTCCTACAGACATTATTATTAAATGTATTCATTAAGCAGAAAAAGATACAATTATGCTGGCAGCATTTGAAAAGAAAACGTTTGAAGCAACGTTTGAAAATGTAAAGGTTTTCTCAGATATCTCAGGAGAAGTTTCAATTATGCGTAAGCAATATTAACGAAGTACCAAGATCCTGAGGTAAAAAGAGGTGAAGTATTAATGGTTGTTTCCGTGAAAATTGATAGTTTTTTTATTCTGATAGCCATGTCATTAATTCAGTCAAAGAGAGTGAAATTTCCTTAAAAATCACCAACTTGAAATGGAGAGTGAATAAGAGGTTAAAACGAGGAGATTTAAAATAATGTATCCCTGCAGCTCTATTATTTGTTTTCTTTCCCTCTCCTCTTAGTTTCCATCTGTAGGTTGAAAATAGGTGCCTGAATTGTAGCTATTTAAAATAAGCTAACTTCAACAATGATATAGAAGTTAAACTATATATTTAATTTTAAGTTCCAAACTGATTATATGCCCAGTTTCTATGATATTGTATTTAAATGGACTCACTATGATTTACTATGAGCACTTGATTTTTTTTTTTTAATTATGCATGTTTTGTTGTATAGTAAACATTGGTCCAATTGGATTTTCTTTGTTACAGTTGATGGCGAGTATATAAAACATTATGAATATTTGCAATTTATTGCACATGTTTGTTCAAGTTGGAGACACAATTTGTTAGGTAGAGATTTGTTTTTGATCATGGGAGTTGGGGACAAAGTGAAGGTAATATGAAAATAATAACCTTGGAAGAATATGAGAGAAATAAGGAAAATAGTCCCAAATCTAAACAAAATAAAGACAACAAAGTTTGGAGTGTAAATATTGAAAAATTATTAGTTTAAACCAAAGTGAATGCACATAGTCCTAGACATTCAATCTACATCATTTTTAGTTTCCTGGGTAACCCGCAGCTAGGGTATGCAACTAGAATAGTTGGCTTAAGTCTCTAGAGTGACTCTAAGTGTGGTCTGCTCGGAGATATGAGGAAAGAAATGTGGTTGCTATGCGGGGGGGGGGGGGGGTTCGGTTGTTGTATTATATGTCATTAGTCAAATGTAGTTTTGTTTTAAGTGTGTTGGTAGCCGGAATAGTGTAGCAAGAGAACTGGTTCTAAGGCTGAAATAATTATAGAGATTTGACAAATTGATAAAAGATTAGTACTTCATTGAATTTTATCTCTCAAAATGTACAGGGTTCCTAATCATGGAGGCAAAAGAAGACTTGCTTTCAATAGAGAGAACCCAGATGTGGAAAGTAAGAAAAACTCCATATATCCCAGACATGGCATTTTCCACCATCCATGCATCAAATTTTGTAAAAAAAACAAGGGGTGTAGCAATTATGTTTAACAAGAGATTACATTTAGTAGAAGCGACCGTCCAAATTGATCCAGATGGTAGATTTGTATTGTGGATGGGATAAAATAAATAACAACAATATGCCCTGATTCAAGCACAAAATAAGCAAACTTTGAAACAAATGTATAAAATTAGTCAAGGACAAATTATCCTTTGTGGAGATTTTAACATATATGCTGACCCCATATTCGACAGGAAATCAGATAGAAAACTCCAACCAGACCATCAAACTATTAGAAAGTCCAAAAACTTCCAACAAGCTCTTTGCAAATTTTATTTGATTGATACTTGGCACACATTACATCCAGAGGAGAGAGATTTTGAACTGACCACGCCATGGTTAAATTAATCATCAAAATAAATATGCTAAAAACTACTAATAAATCTTGGAAATTAGACTTGACGTTATTAAATAAAGCTAATATAGAATTTTTTTACATTTAATGAAAACTCAGTAAAATCAAAAGTGGTCTGATGGAATTCCCATAAGGCCTTTGTTAGAGGGCTATTCATAAAGTTTCAGGGACAAAGTGGTAGTTCTTTAAAGGACTTATACATTAATCTTAATGAGATAAAACCATCTAAAAAACTATCCCTAAGTCAAGAGGGCATAATTCAATTGAAAAATACTCAGTCACAGATAAAAACACTGCTTCAAAACCAGGCAGTTAAATCTGCATGGATTTTTCAACAGAAATGTCACCAGCATAGCAACAAGATAGGAAAAATGTTAAGGAAATAATTAAAAACTTAAAAAAGGGCTCTGCTCTAGGCCCTGATCGTTTCCCTAATGAATATTTTGTGCATTTTGGTCCATTATTAACAAGCCACTTAAGGGAAGCATTGAATGAAATTAAAGCTACAGGGAACGCTTCACAAGAAATGCTTGAGGCCTTTATAGTGGCCATTACAAAACAGAACAAAGATTTATGTAAGAACTATAGCCCGATCTCACTGCTAAACACTGATATCAAAATCTATGAAAAACTATTAGCCTCTAGGTTGAACTTAGTTATTGAGCAATTGATATCAAGAGACCAAACAGGCTTTGTAAAAGGCAGACAGGGGACAACCAATTCAAAAAGACTGGTGAACTTAATTGATTTGTCAATGAGAAGAATACTCCATTACTGGCCCTTTCCCTGGATGCTGAAAAAGCCAACTTTATTACAGTATGGCTTTGGAGATTTTGCTCCCAAGTCCATAAGACCACTGTACACTTTCCTATCCGCCTCTGTCGTGGGCACAAGCTTTAAGTCATCCTTGATAAATGGTACGAGACAGGTTGTCCCCTGTCTCCCTTGATATTTGTCTTATAAATAGAGCCTCTAGCAGTTATGATAAGAGCTTCAGAAGAGATAAAAGGTATAAAGATGGGCAAGGAGGTCCACAAGGTGTTACTGGTGCGGATGACATTGTATTCACGTTTTCAGACCCTATTAATTCATTGACTAGATTACATCAAATAATTGAGAAATATAGTCATGTGTCAAGTTATAAACTTAATTTGTCTTAGACAGAAGTTCTGACGATTAATATTCCGGACCAACAATTAAAATAGTTGAAAGAAACATTCTCCTGCAATTGGCAAACAGAGGAGATAACACACTTGTGGATCAGGTTCTGCAAAAATTAGCATAACATGATTGCCAGGAACATGACAAATCTCTTAGTGAAACTGAAGGGCTCGTTAGCCTCATGGGCGGATTTTAATTTATCATGGACAGGTAGAATAGAGGCTAAGAGGATGTCGATCCTGCCTCGGATTAACTATTTGATGCACAACATTTCACGCCCCCTTACGAACTTGGCAATTGGACAGTTTAATTTTTTTTTAAATAAATATATTTACAAGAACCAACGCATTAGAGTTAAATCTAATAGTGTATCTAGAAAATTTAACAGGGGCGGAATGTCCCATGCAAATGGGAAAACTTATCATGATGCAATAGTTTTGAAACCTATGTTACTCTGGAGCTATCCATTAGACCAGCTTGGAGAGACACAGACAGAGAGCTTTCAATGGTCGGATCTAAATCTTAATGTTTTTTTATTTTATGACTATTTCACTTTGGATAAAGTAAAATATGAAGCCTTGTCTGTAAAGAGGTCTGGAAGTTTGTGGAGCAGATTAAATGCAAGATGGCATCTGATCCCTTTCCCTAGTCCACTAATACCCTGGGAAATGTTAGTTAGAGAGTTGAATATAAAGAATTTGAGTAGTTGGTCCAAATGGAACATCAAAATTTTGTGTGATTTTTACGCAAACACCGGACTTTTATCTTTTGCTGAACTACAATAGGAATTTGGTATTCCCCAAACATGTTGGTTATGATATAACAGCCTTAGCTCTGCACTCTTTTCTTCGAAATATAACATTAACTGCAAAAGACTGCTTACGCTTCTAGAAAAAGTTTTAATTTCCCACAATAAGAAACATCTAATTTCAAAATGTTATCAAGCCTTGAAGATCCAAATAGATATAGAGAAAACATCTAACATGAGAAAATGGGAAATAGATATTAAGCAAGTGTGGCCAACAGAGTATAAGGCTTGTGCAAGGCTTGTAAAATTACTCACAAATTGATAAAGTATACGCCTTGGAGGGAGGTTTTCTTTAAATTGTTGAATAGATGGAACATGACACCTTGCCAGATAGCCAGGTTCTCAAAAGCCCCTCAAGACGCAAATTGTTGGAGAGGGTGTGGAGCGAAGGGAACAATGATGCAAGTGTGGTGGGAAGGCCAGAATCTTCAACATTTTTGGAAATTATGCTTTTTAAGAAATAACTAAGTTGATAGAAATAAAAGTGATTCCAGCTTTGGAAATGGCTCTTCTACTTATTTTACCAGGATCCTTCAATGTAAAAATGAAAGGAACAATTTTTCAAATATTAAGTATTGCCAAGTGGCTTATAGCTTCCTACTTCCTTAAAAAAAAAACTTGACCTAAAGTAGTTGATTTCTAATTTGGCAAAGGTACCAGTTCTTGTCTGTTCCTCTTTCTGGCATTTTGCCTTTTTTCTTGATGTTTTAGTCTTGTGTGTCATTGTAAGATAATTAATAATGGCCAAACAGTGGTAAAAATGTGAATTAAGATGGCGGAAGAAAAAAAAATGGAACTTGGAATGTTAGAATTATGAACCAAGGCAAACTAGGTGCCTTATTCAATTGCAATCCCAGTTAGTGTTATACAGGCCGTAGGTCTGTGGGCTTAAAATTTGCTACAATTAAAGAGCGATTGATCAAGGCCGCAAGTTAAGGCCCGAAGCCTCAAGACTGTAAACTATTCCTATGCCCACAAGCTATTAGGGGGCTGGACCCAAAGCGGTCTATAGTTGCAATTCAATCCCGTAATAACGGAGTGCGACACAGGCCTCTCAGCCAATAAAAAGCGGGGTAGAGAAAGATGATTGACAGAGAGAGATTATAAAGCTGCGTTCCATCCGCCCCAACATTGTCTGTGTTGTGGATTCTCACAAAGTAGCATGCAGGTCCTGGAGTTGGTTGTTGGTGATAGAGAAAAAGAGAGAAAGCAATTTATTATTATTATTATTATCGTTTATTTGTAACGCGCCAACATATTCCGTAGCGCTATACATAAGTTAAGTTACAGGCAATGACAAGTTCAAGATTCACACATTGCAATGAATGGAGGGCCCTGTATTTGAGCTTGAAATCCGGTGTCCATAGCGCTTTCCCTACAGCACCTTGCATGATTGAAACTCCCAGACTTACAATCTATAGGTTGAAGTTTGTATGTGCTACAGTAGGGAGAGAGTAGTGCTGAGCATGTTAGGGTGGAAGGTTATAGGCTTCTTTAAAGAGGTTTTTATTGAAGTTTTGAAGGAGTTAATTCAGGAGGATAGTCTGGTGAAGCGAGGCAAGGCGTTCCAGAGAATAGGGGCAGCGCGAGAATAGTCCTGGAGGCGGGAGTGAGAGGAGTTGACAAGAGTGGTAGAAAGAAGAAGGTCGTTAGCAGAACGAAGAGGGCATGTGGGAGAGTATCTGATGATGAAAGCGGAGTTGTATGGGGGTGCGCTGTTGTTGAGGGCTTTATAAGTTAGGGTTAAGATTTAAAATTTTACTCTGGAGGCTAAGGGAAGCCAGTGGAGTGATTTACAAATAGGAGCTGCCAACACTGAACAATGTGTTTGGAAGATGAGTCTGGCGGAGGCATTCATTATGGATTGAAGTGGGGAGAGGTGAGTGGTGGGCAGGCCAACAAGGAGCGAGTTGCAATAGTCGAGACAAGAAATGATGAGAGAATGTATTAGAATCTTAGTAGTGTCTTGTGTAAGGTAATGGCGTATTTTGGATATGTTTTTAGATGTAGAAGACAAGATTTGGTTAGAGACTGTATATGAGGGATGAAAGAGAGGGCAGGGTCCAGTAGAACCCCGAGACAATGGGCTTGGGTCGTGGGAGTGATGATAGCATTGTTGACAGAGAGAGACATGTGAGGAATTGAAGCTGTAGTAGAGGGTGGAATGATTAAGAGTTCAGTCTTGAGTTTTAGATGGTGGGCGGACATCCAAGAGGATATACTAGAGAGGCAGTCGGAGACGTGTGCTAGAAGAGAGAAGCTGTAATGATATAGGAATCACAAGGTTGTGGAGACCAGTAGCCAAGGTCAGCAATAATCCAGTTCAGCAATTTGTAGGTGAAACAGGAACAAGCTTTATTGAAGGGATCAGGAACCAACAATAATCTGGCAAGGATACAGAGAGAGGAAGTGCCTTATATAGGCCAAGAACCAGACAGCTGACCAGACACAGCTAAAGAGAGTTGTCACTGATTGCATTGCTTTTAGAGTCAAGGTTTCAGATCTCAGGTAAATCTGCAAGAGGCAGGCTGGCGTACCGGTAGGGAAGAGGTTTAGCAACATGCAAACCATGGTTCGAATCCCAGCAGAGTCAATTCCTCACATTACCCCCACCTCTATAGGCGCAGCCTCTGGATGCCCTATTACCCGGTTTAGCAGGGTACCGAAGAAGATCAGGAGCGTGAATATTGTCCACTGGTTCCCACGATCTATCCTCCTCACCATAGCCTTTCCACCAAACCAAATATTGAAGCTTGTTACGGAAGATCCTGGAGTCAAGAATTTTTTCCACTTCGTACTCATCCTCACCATCCACGAGGACTGGAGGTGGGGCAGGCAGGGCTCGGCCAGGGAAAGTATTTTCATGAAAAGGTTTAAGCAGTGCAACGTGAAACACTGGATGTATTTTCATGGAATTTGAAAGTTGCAAACTGAAAGTGACAGCATTGATCTGAGCAATGATCTCAAAAGGTCCCATGAACCTTTGACCCAATTTATGAGAAGGAATCCGAAGCTTAAGATTCTTTGTTGACAGCCACACCTTGTCACCAACATGATAGACTGGGGCCTCCTTTCTATGCCTATCAGCAGCTCTTTTGTAACATTCCTGAGCCTCCAAAAGAGTCTCTTTCAACAGTGCTTGGGAATCACGTAAGGCGGTTAGCCGGTCAGTGACAGCAGGAATGGAAGAAGTAATTGGGAGACTGACTAGAAAGGTCGGATGGTAACCATAGTTGGCAAAAAATGGGCTCAAAGAAGTGGATCAGTGTTGGGCATTGTTATAGGCAAACTCCGCCGTGGGTAGAAAATCCAGCCAGTCATCCTGCAGGTAACTAATATAGCACCGCAAATATTGCTCCAAAGTCTGGTTGGTTCGCTCAGTCTGTCCATTACTTTGCGGATGAAAAGCTGACGACAGATTTACATTAATACCTAGATTGGAACAAAAATGTTTCCAAAAATGAAATGTAAACTGCACTCCCCTGTCAGAAACTACTTCATCGGGCACTCCATGTAAGCGAAATATTTCCCGAATAACCAGGTCAGCCGTCTGTTTAGCTGAAGGGAGACCACGAGCTGGTATGAAATGACCCATCTTAGTTAACCTGTCCACAACAACAAGAATGGTAGTATGTTCTTTAGAGGGAGGTAGTTCCACAATAAAGTCCATGGACATAGATCCCCAGGGACGATGAGGAATAAGGAAGAGGCTGAAGCAAGCCAAAAGGGGATGAGCGAGGAGTCTTATGTCTGGCACATACATCACAAGAGGACACATACTTCTTAACATCCTCATGATACTTCGGCCACCAAAAGGATCGGGCAAGTAGCTCTTGTGTCTTTCGGATTCCTGGATGACCTGCTGGTTTTGAGTCATGGTAAAGACGTAAAAGGTCCAGTCTCACTGACTCCGGAGCAAACAGACGTTGTTGAAAAATCCAAAATCCATTAAGCATCGTCATATGGAGATCACGAGGAGGATCACGAAGAACTGGGTCTTCAGCGTAGCCCTTTTTAATGCGAGACATCAGATCAGAAGGAAATGTAACTCCTATAAATATATCCTCTGGCAAGATGGTGGTCTTGGTTACGGTAGTATGGAGTGGGTCAGCTATTCTAGACAAAGCATCCGCCTTACCATTCTTGGAGCCAGGACGGTATGTAATCAAAAAATTAAACCTCGAGAAGAATAGGGACCAGCGTGCTTGTCTGGCTGACAGTCTCTTTGCTGATCAAATACATTCTAGATTTTTGTGATCTGTGAGGACAGTAATTGGATGGGTAGCTCCCTCCAAGAGATGTCTCCATTCGATGAAGGCAGTTTTTATAGCCAATAGTTCTTTATTCCCTATGTCATAGTTTCTCTCTGCTGGCACCATCTGGCGGGAATAGAAGGCACACGGATGTAACAGCCTCTTAGGTCCAGTCCTTTGAGACAGTATAGCACCAACAGCTGAATCAGAAGCATCAACTTCCACAATAAATGGTAATTCCGGCTGAGGATGTACCAGGACAGGGGCAGAGGTAAACAGAGTCTTTAATCGGGAGAATGCGGTATCAGCCTTATCAGACCACTGAAAAGGAGTCCCTTTACGTGTGAGTTCAGTGATCGGTGTAATAACCGATTTAAGAGAAATTCTTAATCTCAGCGTTTCGCCTGTAAAAATTGGCAAACCCCACAAATCTCTGAACATCTTTTTCATTCTTGGGGATGGGCCAGTCCAGCACAGCTTTAATTTTACTTGCATCCATACTTAAACCTTTGGGAGTTATTACATACCCCAGGAATTTAATTTCTGTTTGTTCAAACTCACATTTTTCCAGTTTAATGTATAGGTGGTGGGTACGAAGGCGCTCCAGAACTATACGGACCTGTTTTCTGTGGTTTTCAAGATTATCAGAGAATATTAGGATATTCTCAAATATGCCACAACAAACTGATCCAGGAGATCTCGTAGTACATCATTGATAAGATGCTGGAAAGTTGCAGGGGCATTACACAGCCCAAATGGCATTACTAGATATTCGTAATGCCCGTACCTGGTTCTGAAAGCTGTTTTCCATTCATCATTTGGTCTTATGCGAACCAGATTATATGCCCCCGAAGATCAAGCTTCGTAAATATTTTAGCTGAGCGAAGTCTCTCCAAAAGTTCAGGAATCAGAGGCAAGGGGTAGCGGTTTTTAACAGTGATGTTATTAATGTCTCTGTAATCAACAAATGGCCGTAGGCTGCCATCTTTATTTTCTACAAAGAATATAGGAGCTCCTGCTGGAGAAGTAGATGGTCGAATAAAGCCTTTGGCAAGATTTTCTTGTAGGTATTCACGAAGAGCTTTCAATTCAGGCTCAAAAAGGGAATATATATGGCCAAATGGGATAGCAGCCCAAGGCAACAGCTCTATTGGGCAATCATAAGGCCTATGGGGTGGAAGCTGATCAGCATTCTTCTTATCACAGACATCTGCAAAATCCCGATATTGTAGAGGAAGCTTAGTCAAGTTTGTAGCAACCATTTCATTAATTGTTGTGGCAACAGGTATTACCTTAGACGGTTTACAATTCATGAAGCAGTGTTCTGAAGGAAAGGACAAAGTTCTGATCTTCCAATCAATCTGTGGGTTATGCAGAGCAAGCCAAGGTACCCGCAAAATCACTGGAAACTGTGTTGAGGAAATTAGGTGGAAAGATATAGTCTCATGGTGATTCACTTCCAGAGTCAACTTTAAGGGCACAGTCTCATGTGTAACCGGGCCCGACGTAAGTGGAGAAGCGTCCACTGTCTCCATTAACATAGGTGAAGAGTTAGGGATAGACTGAATTCTATTTCCTGCTGCAAATTTAATGTCCATAAAGTTTCCGCCTGCTCCAGAATCTATCATAGCTGTAGTTGAAATTTTACAATCACCACATTGCAACGTGATAGGCACCACAAAATGAGGATGTTGAGTCAACATACCCTCTTTACCATGAGCCAGAGAAAACAAGGGTTGTGTGACAGAATCCAGTTGATCTGCAATCTGGGATTGGTATCGAATCTGTGCGCCCTCAGCAGCCATAGCTATTGTTCTTTTGGATTTGCTAGGGCAATTGATGGCATAGTGCCCTGCACTACCACAATACAGGCATAAATTGTGAGTGCATCGCCACTGTTTTTCTTCATTGGATAATGGCCCTCTTATTAGATTTACCTGCACAGCCTCAGGCTCAGAGTCTGTAGGTGTTTGTGGGGTTGGAGTAGAAATTCTTGAATAGGAAATAGGAGTAGTACTTGGTCTAAAAGAGCCCTATCTTTCCAATCTTCTTTCAGAAAGTCTCCGATACGGATAGCCAAACGCACAAATGCATCAAAGTCAGCAGGAAGATCAACACGAGCTAGCTCATCTTTTATAGCTTCTGAGAGACCTTTTCTGAAGTGGAACCTCTGAGCTGATTGGTTCCAGGTAGTTTCAGCAACCCACTGTCTGAATTCAGCAGCATATTCAGCCACAGAGCGCCTCCCTTGATGCAAATGAAGGAGAGTGGCTTCTGCTGTAGCACATCGATTGGGGTCATCAAAAACTAGGCACATGGCCTCAAGAAAGTCATTTAGATTACCCAAGACTGGACTGTCCTGTTCCAAAAGAGGGGAGCCCCAAGCTAGGGCTTCATCTTTGAATAGTGAAAAAATAAATCCCACCTTCTCTCTTTCAGCTGGAAATTGGTGAGGTAACATCATGAAGTGCAAACGGCATTGATTTAGGAAACCCCTAAATCTTTTGCGATCTCCTCCAAACTTTTCTGGCAGGGGCAAGCGGGCATCTTGTGCAGGTGTAACAGTAGCAGCCGCAACATCACGTGCCCTGTAGCTGGTATACTCACTGTAAATTGACTGAAATTTATTTTGCAGTTCAGCTACCTGGTCCTGCAGCACTAGAATGGTCTGTGCCTGGGTCTGCACAGTTCTTGCAAATAAAGCAACCTGCTGGGCCAATGCAGAATCTGACCCGGCGGTCTCCATGAAAAGGCCAGATTATTCTGTAATGATATAGGAATCACAAGGTTGTGGAGACCAGTATCCAAGGTCAGCAATAATCCAGTTCAGCAAATTGTAGGTGAAACATGAACAAGCTTTATTGAAGGGATCAGGAACCAACAATAATCTGGCAAGGATTCAGAGACAGGAAGTGCCTTATATAGGCCAAGAACCACACAGCTGACCAGACACAGCTAAAGAGAGTTGTCACTGATTGCATTGCTTTTAGAGTCAAGGTATCAGATCTCAGGTAAATCTGCAAGAGGCAGGCTGTCGTGCCGGTAGGGAAGAGGTTTAGCAACATGCAAACCAGGGTTCGAATCCCAGCAGAGTCAATTCCTCACAGGGGCATAGATCCGGTGCTGAGAGGTAGATTTGAGTGTCATCTGCATAGAGATGGTACTGAATCCCAAAAGAGTTTACTAGGGTACTGTGAGAGGATGTGTAGATGGAGAAGAGGAGGGGGCCTAGGAGAACCATGAGAGAGCAGTGTCTCGAATGCCGATTGAGGAGAGAATGTGGAGTAGAAGCGGATGGTCAACTGTGTCAAATTCGGCAGAGAGATCCAGAAGAAGCAGAATGAAAAAGTGGCCTTTAGACTTGGTAGTGAGCAGGTCATTGGTAACCTTTATGAGGGCTGTCTCGGAGGAGTGTTGTGGCCGAAAACCAGATTGGAAGGTGTCCAGAAGAGAGTTAGAAGAGATTAAACTGGTAAGGCGGTTATAGATGAGCCACTCCAGCAGTTTGGAAGCCAGGGGAAGTAGAGAGATAGGGCAATAGTTAGATGCAATGTCAGAATCGGAATTAGGGTTTCTTGAGAGCTGGTGTAATTATGGCATGTTTTAGAGATGATGGAAAAGTGCCAGTGTTTAGGGAAAGGTTGAAGATTTGTGTGAGAGCTGGGATTAGTGTAGTAGAGAGGAGAGGGATGAGCTGAGATGCAATAGGATCCAACGGACAGGTAGTGAGGTGTGACAATAATATTAGGATGGAGACTTCATCCTCTGTTACAGGGGTAAAGTAGTTCAAATTGGCTGAGGGAATGGGGAGGGGAGTAGACTGAGTATTGTTGGTTTGTTGAGAGGGAGGAGTGTGTGAGCCATGATGAGAGGAGAGTTCATTGTGGACAGATTGAATTTTATGTGTAAAATGCTTGGCAAAGTCTTCAGCCGTGAGACATGAAGGGATGGGGGTAGGTGGTGGGCAGAGAGTATTGAAAGTGGCAAACAGACGTTTAGGGTTGGAGGACAGAGTTCATATTAGTTATGTGAAGTAGTGCTGTTTGGCCAGGTTGAGGGCTGAGAAGTAGGATTGTAGCATAAACTTGTAGTGAAGGAAATCTGCAGAAGTGCGTGATTTCCTCCAGAGCCGTTCAGTAGTGCGGGAGCACTTCTGAATGTAACAAGTGTGTGTAGTGTGCCATGGTTGTGGATGAGATAGAGGGTGTCTGCGTGTGGTTATGGAGGCAAGGGTGTCAAGGGTGGAAGAGAGAGTTGTAGTGTGAGGTGCCAGTGTCAGGGCAGTTGAGGTTGGTGATAGTGCTGAGAAGAGGTTGGAGCACAGTGGAGAGCTGTGTAGGGCCAAGTTCTAGCAGGTTTCTGTGGGTGGGGTTGAAGAAGAGTGATGAGAGGAAGATGTGGTGAGGTTGAAGGTAAGAAGCTGATGGTCAGATAGAGGGAGATGGTGGATGACTGGGTGGGATGTAGGGCTAATATTGGTGAAAATAAGGTCAAGAGAGTGTCAAGCATGGTGAGTTGAAGAATCTGTAAGATGTGAGAGGCCAAGGGAAGAAGTGATTGCAAAACATCACCGCCACTGCCGTTGCTGCTGCCTCCTGGGGGGATGCCTCCCCCTGCCCCCCCACCTCCAGCACCTGTGAGACGGCATCCAGCCACAAGACATTGGGGCCCTGATACAAGGTGGAGGAGGATGTAGGTGCTGCACATATTTGTTTCCCTTCTCAACAGCACTCCTCAGTGACCATGTATTGGTCCAAATGTTAACATAATCTAGCCTGGCTACTGAGTATAGACTCATGGCCTATGTGATTGTGATATTTGGTATGGAGATGGCTACCTCCCATCACATTGTCCATGATCCTCTTCTCTGTGATCTTGTAGGGTTCTGTTTAACATTTAACCTATTGATGGTCACTGAGAGATGGGTCAGTCTCTAACTTTTTTTAAGGCCTTATTTTGCATTAATTTTTTCTTTTTTTTTTGTCACAGTTCAGGTCCATGAAGGCATCTACCTCATCTGCAAGCATTGTCTACGTAATTGTAAGATATTCCTAGAGCCTCTCATGTATACATTCCTTCAATGACAGCCCCCCTTAACATGTAGCTCCCACAATATTAAAGCTATCATATATCCAGATATCTAAGTCATGATTGTTGTTAGCTGAAATGTAGACTTGCCAAGTCTCACAATGGCATGTTAATGAAAGCCAGCATTAATACATGCACTAGTGACACATGTGATCCTCTCCTCAATATCAGTATGAGAACAGATCCTTGTATCTGATGTAAGTAATAGTGAATCTGGCTAGTGACCGTTGTATCCTTTCCGTATTAATGGGTATTTTTCCTGTATTGCTGATATCATGAGTATCCCTTAACATGTGCTAACACCTGTATCGCTGATGGATATGATATCAATGTTGATTAACAATATAATATGGAGAATGTGATAGTACACCTTGACGACTGCTGCTGACACATCATTATTAATGGTCATGGCCAGTGAAATTTTTAATGGTCATGGCCAGTGAGTTATCCTGAGAACTAGCTAATGGTTAGTAATGCTTGCAGATGGAAATCAGATGAGCTAGTATATTGTTATGGTTACAGCATTTAGCACTGTACTGTACATGCACTGTGCTGTAAATTGCTAACCAAAAGTAAGTGCTACGCGCATTACTTGTTACTTCAATTAAATGGAGTGATTTCTGATGATCCCTTTTTGTATCAGATTCTGGTTGCAGTGGTGTAGTGTCCACATGTAACCCTGGTAGGTGCTATGCATCATGATTATTCTAGACAATGACATTACCCCTTTTAGGTATCCCCTTATTTCCCCAAAAGCCTCTTGCCCTTCCGAGATCTGCCCACACGACACCCATGATATTAATGCAGAGTACTGTACACTTATAAGTGTGCTCTGTGTATGAAATAACGCTGTGTTATACTGTTATCACTGTGTCAGTGTGTTTTCGATGGTTGTGGTTTTGGAACATCCACATTCACAATCCTATATCTGTAAACTAATGAGCCCTAGTTGCTATGCAATAGATTAATACACATAATAATAATACTAATCGTAATAGAATATTATATCATATAATATATATATATATATATATATATATATATATATATATATATATATATATATATATATATATATAATATAATAATATAGGGTTAATACACATGAGAGGTCCAATTTGTTATACGGTGGAGTATCAACATTTCCCTGAAGGGCTGATAACAATATGGTGATAATGTAAGTTGATTGATAGCAAAACACTTGATGGGAGGTCACCAAATGTGAATGGCTATACATCTTGACACATGGCCACCTGACAATGGCGTGGGACTTTTCAGGAGGGGCGTAACAGAGATTATCCCTGATGGAGGTGAGTTGGCTGTTGTCCCACGTGCCTCTGCACAGCCGCCATGTGCGTTTGCCTTTCCTGACGGGTTAGAGTAGATTAGTGTGGTGTATGTTCCCCTGGTTCCCTTCTGGATTGCTACCTTGTGTTGGTGATTAGGCTTGTGTACTCATTTAAAGCTGTGAGGTATACCATGTAGGGTCAGTCTAGGTGGGCAGGTCATAACAGAGAGGTCAGACAAATCACAGTCCACTGGAGAAGGAACTGGCAACTCACTTCAGTATCTTTGCCATGCAACCCTTGTGGATAAGCACAGACAGAGACATAGCTAAGTGTGCTGTAGTCCATAGGGTCACATGTGGCGGTGTAATCTAGCCACAATTTTTTTCCCAATGTAGATGTGATGAGTGAGATGTATATAAGATTGTCTTTGTATATTTAGGGTCCACATTAGAGCCTCTGTGAGTGACAAAGGAATATTATAGCAGGCAGTTTCATGTTTTTTTGTTGAAATGTAATTAGTTAGTGTGTCTTTAATTGCTTTCAGCCACAATTGCCGTTTGCTGGTTCGAAAACAATTGCGTCCTTGGAGAATTGTGGCAATTGAATAGTGATTTGCGATTTTAGCGATTGTAACATTGAAAGATCAAAGGCTTAGATGGGTTGGGAGTTACAATTTTGGCAACTGCAATGATTTTCTGCCTATAACACGCAGATCGTTTGTTGCTCACTAAAAAATGCTAATTGAATAGCAAATTAGTTTACGGGCAACAATACGGGCTCAAGTAACCAACAATTGCTCAATTGAATAGGGGCCTAGATGCGGTCAAGAATGAGATGACAAGGTTAAACATGGATATCCTCGGAATTAGTGAACTTAAATTGACTTGAATGGGAAATTTCACATAAGACAACCACCAGATCGTCTACTGTGGTCAAGAATCCTACTGAAGAAATGGAGTAGCCCTCATAGTCAATCAAAGAGTGGAAAAATCAGTGCTCTGCTTCAACGCAATAAATAACTGATTTCAATTTGAATTCAAGGCAAGCCGATTTAACAACATAGTGGTCTAAGTCTATGCTCCAACCATGGATGCTGAAGAGGCTGAAGTTTTAAAGTCCCACAAAGATATTTAACACGCCATAGAAATAAGACCAAGAAAATAAGTTACTATCATCACAGACGATTGGAATGCGAAAATAGGGAACCAAAAGACACCTAGAATAACTGGCAAGTTTGGTCTTGGTGTTCAAAATGAAGCCATGTCAGAAATTAGTAGAATTCTCTGGTCGTAGCAAACACCCTCTTCTAACAGCCTCCGAGACGACTCTACACACATGGAACAGATGGACAACATAGAAATCAAATTGACTATATACTTTGCAGTCAAAATTGGAGGAGCTCTATACAATCAGCAAAAACAAGACATGGAGCTGACTGCAGCTCAGACCATGAGCGTCTTATTGCAAAGTTCAGAATTAAACTGAAGAAAAGAGAGAAAGTCATCAGAACAAGTAGATACAAAATAAATAATATGCCTTTGTGAATATGCAGTGGAGGTAAAGAATAGATTTAAGGTACTAGACATGGAAGGTTGAATGCCAAAATAACTTTGGACCAAAATTTGCAACATAATCTAGGAAGCAGTAACAAAGAATATCCCTAAAAGAAAGATAAGTAAGAAGGCAAACTGACTGAGGCTTTGAAAGTAGCCCATGGTGAAATGTAGTGGAGATAAGACAAGATTTGTCCAACTGAATGCAGAATTTCAGAGGATAGCAAGAAGAGACAAGGAGACATTCTACAATGAAAGATGTAAAGTGATCGAAGAAGATAACAGAATGAGTAAATCAAGAGATCTCTTTAAGAAAATTGGGGACCTCAAAGGCACCTTTCATGACAATATGGGCATGATAAAAGACAACAATTGTAGGGACAGAAGAAAATCAGATAAAGAAGAGGTGGTAGGAATAAACTGATGATCTATACAGGAAGGATCTTAACAGCAGTGATGACCTGAATAGTTTGTCCAGTGAGCTGGAGACAGACAATTTTAGAGAGGTACAGTCAGGTCCATACATATTGGGACATCGACATAATTCTAATCTTTTTGGCTCTATACACCACCACAATGGATTTGAAATGAAATGAACAAGATGTGCTTTAACTGCAGACTTTCAGCTTTAATTTGAGGGTATTTACATCCAAATAAGGTGAACGGTGTAGGAATTACAACAGTTTGTATATGTGCCTCCCACTTTTTAAGGGACCAAAAGTAATGGGACAGATTAACAGTCATAAAACAAACTTTCACTTTTTAATACTTGGTTGTAAATCATTTGCAGTCAATTACAGCCTGAAGTCTGGAACGCATAGACATCACCAGATGCTGGGTTTCATCCCTGGTGATGCTCTGCCAGACCTCTATTGCAACTGTCTTCAGTTCCTGCTTATTCTTGGGGAATTTTCCCTTCAGTTTTGTCTTCAGCAAGTGAAATGCATGCTCAATCGGATTCAGATCAGGTGATTGACTTGGCCATTGCATAACATTCCACTTCTTTCCCTTAAAAAAACTCTTTGGTTGCTTTTGCAGTAAGCTTCGGGTCATTATCCATCTGCACTGTGAAGCGCCATCCAATGAGTTCTGAAGCATTTGGCTGAATATGAGCAGATAATATTGCCTGAAACACTTCAGAATTCATCCTGCTGCTTTTGTCAGCCGTCACATCATCGACAAATACAAGAGAACCAGTTCCATTGACAGCCATACATGCCCACGCCATGACACTACCACCACCATGCTTCACTGATGAGGTGGTATGCTTTGGATCATGAGCAGTTCCTTTCCGTTTCTATACTCTTCTCTTCCCATCACTCTGGTACAAGTTGATCTTAGTCTCATCTGTCCATAGGATGTTGTTCCAGAACTGTGAAGGCTTTTTTAGGTGTTGTTTGGAAAACTCTAATCTGGCCTTCCTGTTTTTGAGGCTCACCAATAGTTTACATCTTGTGGTGAACCCTCTGTATTTACTCAGGTGAAGTCTTCTCTTGATTGTTGACTTTGACACACATACACCTACCTCCTGGAGAGTGTTCTTGATCTGGCCAACTGTTGTGAAGGGTGTTTTCTTCACCAGGGAAATAATTCTTCGGTCATCCACCACAGTTGTTTTCCGTGGTCTTCCGGGTCTATTGGTGTTGCTGAGCTCACCGGTGCGTTCTTTCTTTTTAAGTATGTTCCAAACAGTTGATTTGTCCACACCTAATGTTTTTGCTATCTCTCTGATGGGTTTGTTTTGTGTTTTCAGCCTAATGATGGCTTGCTTCACTGACAGTGACAGCTCTTTGGATCTCATATTGAGAGTTAACAGCAACAAATGCTAATAGCACACTTGAAATGAACACTGGAGCTTGTATCTGCTCTTTGTAAATAGGATAATGAGGGAGTAACACACACCTGGCCATGGAACAGCTGAGCAGCCAATTGTCCCATTACTTTTGGTCCCTTAAAAAGTGGGAGGCACATATACAAACTGTTGTAATTCCTACACTGTTCACCTGATTTGTAAATACCCTCAAATTAAAGCTGAAAGTCTGCAGTTAAAGCACATATTGTTAGTTTCATTTCAAATCCATTTTGGTGGTGTATAGAGCCAAAAAGTTTAGAATTGTGTCGATGTCCTAATATTTATGGACCTGACTAAGTGAGATAATCCCTAGGATGTCTTGCTGATAATAAAGATGCAGGAGGTGATGGAATCCCAATTGAACACATCACAATTCTACAAGATGATGATATGGCTTGCCTTATGCCAACATATTTGGAAAACTCAACAATGGCTAATAGACTGGAAAAGGTCAGTTCACATCCCAATCCCCAAAAATGCAGTGCCAAGGAGTTCTCCAGTTATCGAAAAATTGCACTCCTTTCACATGTCAGAAATGTAATGGTTAAGATTCTACAAGCTCTACTCCAACAGTATATGAGCTGGGAACTACTAGATGTGCAAGCCAGGTTTTGCAGAGGAAGAGGCGCAAGAGATCAAATTGCCAATATCCGATGGATAATAGAGAAAGCAAGAGAGTTACAGAAAAGTATTTACTTCTACTTCATAGACTATGCTAAAGCCCTTGACTGTGTGGATCACAACAAAATGTGGCATGCTCTTTAAGGGATGGGAGTACCAGATCATCTCACGCTCCTCCTGAAGACTCTTTATGTGGACCAAGATGCCATGATCAAAAGCGAACATGGGACAACAGAATGGTTGAAGATCGGAAAAAGAGTGCAACAAGGTTGTATATTGTCACCTTATTTATACAACTTATATGCAGACTACATCATGCGTAAGGCCGGACTGGATGAATCCAATGCTGGAATCAATATTGCTAGACTAAATATCAACAACCTCAGATTCTCCGATGATACTAATTTGATGGCTGAAAATGAGGAGGAACTAAAGGACCTATTGATGAGGGTAAAACGACCATCATGGCAAACAGCAATCTCAGTTCCTTGCAAACCGATGGGGAAGAAGTGGAGGCAGTGACAGATTTTATTTTCCTGGGATATCTGCAGATAGTAACTGTAATCATGAAATTAAAAGAAGTTTGAGCATCGTAGAATTGACACCTTTGAATTGTAGTGTTGGCAAAAAGATAAAATAAATCAGTACTTCAGGTCACTAGAAGGTATGAGCATGAGGCTAAAGCTGAAATATTTTGGCCATATCATGAGACGACAGGATTCCTTGGAAAAGACTCTGATGTTCGGGAAGATTGAAGGCGCAAGAAGAATGGGATAGTGGCAATGGGTAGATGAGGTCACTGAAACAATGAACATCAACAGAGATGTACCTGGCGTGCTGCGGTCTATAGGAATGACTAAACAACAACAAACATTGTGATAATTCATAATCACACAACAGAGTGTACTAAGTGTTATGGGCCTTTTTCAAAAATGGGTCAAATTTTAGAAGGCATAGCTTTTAGTGTTAAGTAAGCAAACATGCTATTAAAATGCAGATGAAACAAACTGTTGAATGATAAATTGTAGGCTCTTTGATGTTCTGTTTTTTTTATAACAATACAATAATCAGTGGTGGAATTAATGTACAAACATGGGCAGGGATATGCAGATGAGATACAATGTACCTTACTCCTTGAAGCCATATCACCATTTTATACATGGCTAATTTGAAGCATATGCTTATTGTACTACAAAGCTTCAAGCAAAGCTTCGGAATGGATTGTGCTTGTTCATTTTATCTCATCTGCATGTCCCCACCCAGTCCCACCAGAATGCAGTACAATGACTGTATTTCTGGGTAACCTGAGCAGGAAATAAGCCTTTAACCTATTTTTAGACTTTCAGATGGGCTTATAAATGTACCGTATATACTCGAGTATAAGCCAAGTTTTTCAGCCCTTTATTAAGGCTAAAAGGGCCCCCTCGGCTTATACTCGAGTCACTCCCCCCCCCCCCCCCCCCGTGTTTCTCTAACCCCCTGTGTCTCTCTAACCCCCCCTTGTGTCTCTCTAACCCCCCCTTGTGTCTCTCTAACCCCCCTTGTGTCTCTCTAACCCCCCATTGTGTCTCTCTAACCCCCTGTGTCTCTCTAACCCCCTGTGTCTCTCTAACCCCCTGTGTCTCTCTAACCCCCTGTGTCTCTCTAACCCCCTGTGTCTCTCTAATCCCCCCTTGTGTCTCTCTAACCCCCCCTTGTGTCTCTCTACCCCCCCTTGTGTCTCTTTCTCTCCCCCTCCTCATCCTCAATCCCCCTCATTCTAAACCCAAACCCCCCCATCCTACCCCTCTAAATACCCCCCCCTCCCCTCACTTACATGCTCCGGCCTCCGCTCCTTTCGGGTCTTCATGTGGCGCGCATGTGATGGCACCCTGTATATGCTAATGACGTGGCATGCATGTGACATCACATGCGTGCCACATCAAGACCGGGAAGGAGCGAAGGCCAGAGCAGGTAAGTGAGGGGAGAGGGGGGCGGGTAATTAGAGGGGTAGGATGGGAGGGGTTGGGTTTAGAATGGGGGGGGTTGAGGGGGTTGAGGTTGAGGAGGGGTTGAGGATGAGGAGGGGGGTTGAGGTTGAGGGAGGTTTAGGATGAGGAGGGGGGTTGAGGAGGGGTTTGAGGATGGGGGGTTGAGGTTGAAGAGGGAGGTTGAGGAGGGAGCTTGAGGAGGGGGTTGAGGTTGAGGAGGGGGGTTGAGGTTGACGAGGGGGGTTGAGGTTGACGAGGGGGGTTGAGGTTGAGGAGGTTGGTTGAGGATGAGGAGGGGGGAAATGGATGAGGAGCGGGGTTGAGGTTAAGGAGGGGGTTGAGGATGGGGGGTTGAGGATGAGGGGGTTGAGGAGGGAGGTTGAGGATGAGGAGGGATGATGAGTATGAGGAGTGGGGTTGAGGAGGGAGGTTGAGGAGGGAGGTTGAGGATGAGGAGTGGGGTTGAAGAGGGAGGTTGAGAATGAGGAGGGGGGAAGAGACACAGGGAAGGCAGAGGGTTTGGAAGAGACACAGGGAAGGGAGAGGGGAGAAGAGACACGGGAGAGAGAGGGGGACACAGAAGGCACAAAAGAGAGAGACACAGGGGCAGCACATTTCCCACCCTCGGCTTATACTCAAGTCACTCATTTTACCCAGTATTTTGTGGTAAAATAGGTGCCTTGGCTTATACTCAGGTCGGCCTATACTCGAGTATATACGGTACTCTTCTTTTTCTATACTCTTTATGGTAGAAAGCTTACTCTTTTGCTCACCGTAAACTAAATGATTTTTGGGGTATATATGCATATAGAACTCAAGCCCTCTTATTCCGCACCATCTTTCTTATTTTTAATACACCCACCCCCTAATAAATAAGACTGGAGTTGACCTCTGTAACTTCTCTACACAATGTGTCACTCTATATGGTGATATTTTGTATTATACTTTTTCAGATTCATTTTAATGGTATAAAATTTGCCAGATTGAGTAAAACTGTTGGGGATGTCCATTCAGGAATGGCAATGCCAGATAGAGCTGTTCCCTCTAACAGCCGGGAGAACAGTTCTACTGGAGGAGAAGGGGGGGGGGGGGGGGGGGATGCATATTCGGCAGAGGAACAGAGTTGTAAGAAGCCAAAAAAAAGCTCTAAATTTTAAAACGCTTAACTTTAATAGGCTAAGGGCAGCAATATAACATATTTGGGATACTGGGATAAAGAACTGGGATAAAGAACTTACAGGGAAAAACACTAAAAATAAATGGACAACATTCAAATCCTTACTAAATATACATACAGATCGGCATGTACCATGTGAAAACAAAATTAATAGGAGAAAATGGCATCCCATGTGACTTAACAAGGACTTAAAGATCATGATAAGGAAAAAAAAAAACACACTTAAATTATACAAGAAGGATGTAACAGAGGCAGCTTTATGTGAATATAAGGACATCAACAAGGCTTGCAAAAGAGCTATTAGACTGGCTAAAATGGAAAATGAGAAAATGAGAAATGAGGGGCCACATTTGCGGAGGTGGAGGCTCCCATGTCGGCTGCAATGAGCGCAGGCTCATTTGAGGCCGCAAATGTGGACCCTCGTGAAGCAAGGCTTAAAAACGACCACACAATCGGGACTTGGAAAAAAAAAGCATAAACACGCAATGACTAACTACTGACTTACACAAAAAAATACGAGCCGCGGGACTTAGGAAAAAAAAAATTGCGCCCTTACAACAACAAAAATACAAGCCATAAAACCATTACGGACTCTCATAAATATGACCTTAACGGACAAACCGCGCATGGCGGTAAATACTCAAAACAAAAAAAATAAACACAAAAAAAAAAACAATACCCACAGCAAGGGTGGTCACCCAGGACGTCTGCAAGGCAGGTTACACCTCGATTTCACTAACATTTCCACAGTTTACACACTCGAAAATCCCCTAAGCGACAGAAAAAATGGGCAACGTAAGAAACGAAAACGAGGCTAAGGACGTAAAATTACAAAACGTACTCGCAAAACTAAACCAACACTTAAGAACAGTTCATGCGGCACGTAACACACATTATGCGGGATGTACCACACAGAAAATCGCCACTATTTCACATGCAACAAATATCTACTATCCGCAAAATGGCGGCTGGAATGCAAATAGCGCATGCGTATTGCGTTCTAACGGTTTCTACTTCACCTCCAAGCCACCTGCACACTTTCCAGAAATTTCTACATTTCTCCTCAGGTGATGAAAAGTGTGACTGGACATTTCACTGGTGGCGTTACTTCTGTAGCAAATTCCTTACCACTTTACAAGTTTACAATCTGCAAATTACAACAAAGGTAAGCTAGAATACATTTAATGAATTAATAAATCCATAAACAAAAAAACAAAAAAATTGCTTTCAAATATTGCCATCAACAACCTTATTCATGTATACTAAAATTTCAAACACACATATATATGTGCCCTAAAATAATCTCAATTTAAAAAATATATAACATAGATTTTATTCATATCTATTTTAAAAAAAAATTGCCTTTTACAAAAAAATATAGACACATATATATTTATCCTTCATTTCAATATTTCATATAATTTGCAGCGCTGCACGGTTTCACATGGACTGTGAAATCTGCACAATTTTACACATGACAAAGAAAGAACAACAGGTAATATACAAAAATACATTGTATTCACAAAAAGAAGATGCTGTTGTTAAAAAAAAAACATTAAACTAAAAAACAATTTATCTTTCTCTTTTTCAACAGACACTGCCTGAAGAGTGTCACAGGAAGATTGGCAGCAGGGGACCCTCTGATACACAACTAATACTTCAACCAAGGTATAGTATAACAAGTAAAAACAAATAAACACCTATCCTGTTTGCTGTGCCCCAATGTCAAAATGAAAAAAAAACAAAAAAACATAAGCCCCTACTACCAATGATGGTGCACACAAACCACGATACTTCAACAAATATTGTTAACACATATAAACCACATATAAAATTAATCCTGTTTTGTCTGCACAAAACTCTAAGCCTAACCCATAATCTAAATCTCTAATACCAAAAGTGGCTTACAGAAAACAGGATAGTATAACAAATATTGGTAACACATACAAAATGTAACAATAAATCCTGTTTTGTGTGCCCTAACCTATAAGCCTAAACCCACAACCTAAACCTCTAATGACAACAGTGGTGTACAGAAAACAGGATACTACAACAAATATTGGTAACACATACAACATTTAAGAATAAATGCTGTTTTGTGTGCCCTAAACTTTAAGCCTAAACCCAGAACCTAAACCTCTAATGACAACAGTGGTGTGCAGAAAACAGGATACTACAACAAATATTGTTAACACATACAACATTTAAAAATAAATCCTGTTTTGTGTGCCCTAACCCAAAAAGCCTAAACCATAACCTAAATCTATAATCTCAAACGTGGCATACAGAAAACTGAATAGTACAACAAATATTGCTAACACATACAAAATGTAAGAATAAATGCTGTTTTGTGTACCCTAAGCCTTTAAGCCTAAACCCAGAACCTAAACCTCTAATGACAACAGTGGTGTACTGAAAACAAGATAGTACAACAAATACTGGTAATACATACAAAATGGAACAATAAATCCAGTTTTCTGTGCTCTAATCTATAAGCCTAAACCCAGAACCTAAAACTCTAATGACAACAGTGCTGCACACAAAACAAGATAGTACAAAAAAAAAAAAATGCACTTAAAAAAAAAATTACAATAGGGAACAAAAATAATAATATTATATTTTTATTTACAGATTAATATGGCAGATACTGACAAGAAACAGGAAAAGATAAGATGGCAAACTAGAGAACATCAAAAAACATGGGCAAAGCATCAGACGCCGGAGCAGAAGGAAATTCGACAACAAAAAGAACGCAAAACACTTGCAAGCAAAAGACTATCAGCTGACAAACTAAAATCTACCCCTAAGAAGGCAACTAAAAAACAAAAGCATTTAGAAAGTGTGGCTGAACAATCAGATACCATTTCTAATGATTATTTAGAGAGTCATATTGATATATGTTCTCACAATTGTCCTTTACTTAAATCTTTAACAGTAGAGGTTTATAAGTGTGGTGATATGAATATTGTCTGTCAGTTTTGCGGGGCTTATCATTTCAAACAGGAAAGACCCAGAGAAGACGAGTTCATTAGTTGCTGTCAAAAAGGCAAGGTAAAACTTCCAGAAATACAACAATTACCAACATATTTACATAGCATTATGACTAAGCCTACTTTCCCTAACTACCAAAATTTCAAAACAATCATAAGATCCTATAATAGTGCCATATCCTTTGCACCTATGGGTGCAACATCAGCTGCTGATGTGGCAGGACATGGCCCTTACTGCTTTAAAGTACAAGGACAAATTTACCATTGTACTTCTCATTTACATCCAGATCAAGGAAAGCAAAGAAAATTTGCTCAACTATATGTCCTAGATACAATGGAAGCTGTTGAGCAACGTATGCAGCTTCGAGAAAATAAAAAAATGCTTACCCATTGTTTTTATAGAGCTTGATACAAATATGGCCAATTACCCACACACTCAAGCTTAGAAAAAATTGACACAAGTAGAAAAGGAACAAAAAATCATGCAGAAATAAATCAATTGTCAATCCCAAAGGTCAATATGGTGCTTAAAAGAGATTGCATACTGATAAACACTGTTATAACTTTCAGACATCAAATGAGGTTGCACTGGTCTTTCAAAATGATGAAGGAGAACCACCATTTCAGAGAGACATTAGAATATATCCCAGAAATGAGGAGCAACCTTTCATTAATATAAGTATCTTAAGGACCAATTTGGATCCAATGACATATCCCATATTTTTCCACATGGGGAGCCAGGTTGGCAACCGAAATTAACCCTTTAGAGTTATCCAAATTCAAAAGTACATGTGCGAAATAATATTTCAACGCTTGAATTTAAAGTGGCTCAAATTGCCATTCGAGATGGATTTAATCCCACTTTATGTGGCGGAAAACTGACACAACAATGGATCATTGAGCTGCCAGCTGGGAAAGCCTGCATTTTACCATCTTCTTTCCAGGGATCTCCTCGCAATATGAGAGAAAGATACAATGATGCCATGGCTTTTGTAACTAAATTTGGAAAACCAGATTTATTTATTACATTTACATGTAATCCACAATGGCCAGAGATTACACACAATCTGCTAATTGTACAAACTGCTTCTGATAGACCAGATTTAGTGGCAAGAGTCTTTAAAATCAAATTAAATGAATTAGAATGTGACATAACCATAACTCAGTTATTTGGCAAATTTCTGGTTTATGTTTATTCCATCAAATTTTAAAAAAGAGGCCTTCCACATGCACATATTCTATGCATGCTGGGTGTCCCCATCGGGACCCCCCAAGTGTCCCCACATTAACTCCTTGCGGGGGGGGGGGCCGATCTGCATGGATCAGGCCCCCTGCTGCATTTAAAAGTTTTAAATTCCCCGCCGCGGCTCCTTGAAGGGGCCGCGGCACACTATTACCCAATCCCTGCCGCGGCACCTACAATTAACTCCCCTCTATGCTGGGGGTCCCCATCGGGACCCCCGAAGTGTCCCCATATAAACCCCTTGCTGCAGGGGTCCATAGGGACCCCAGCAGCCCCCCCACATTAATCCCCTGCAGCGGGGGTCCCTGATCGGCACCGATCGTGACCCTGCTGCATTTCAATTTTAAATTTCCCGCTTTGCGAGTCCTTAAAGGATTGTAAAGGTCCTAAAAGGACTCACACTAAAAATATTAACCCTAGGCAACTATAATTAACCCTATAACTCATGAAGGTCAATACAGACCCCCATAAGGCCTTAATTAACCCTATAACTCATGGTGGTCAATACAGACCCCCATAAGCACTTAATTTACCCTATAACTCATGGTGGTCAATACAGACCCCCATAAGGCCTTAATTAACCCTATAATACATGGTGGCCAATACAGACCCCCATAAGGCCTTAATTAACCCTATAACTCATGGTGGTCAATACAGACCCCCATAAGGCCTTAATTAAGCCCGTCACTCATGGTGGTCAATACAGACCCCCATAAGGCCTTAATTAACCCTATAACTCATGGTGGTCAATACAGACCCCCATAAGGCCTTAATTAACCCTATAACTCATGGTGGTCAATACAGACCCCCATAAGCACTTAATTAACCCCGTCACTCACGAAGGTCAATACAGACCCCCATAAGCCTCTATTTAACCCCATCAGTCCCATAAGGGTATATTATGACCATTATGGGCCTGTTACAACCCAACATTAATCACATAAGTGCCATGACGGTCCTCAAGGACCATGATGACACTAACTACAAACACTACACTATAACCCCCAATAAACCATTTAATCTAAACTAACCCCCCTCTACACTAATCTATTAACACTTTCACTACCTACCTACACTACCTACCCCCTAATAACCCTCCCCACCACTAATTACAAAACATAAAAAAACCTACCTTACAAAAAAAAAAAAACTACAGTACAGAAAAAAAAACTACAGTACAGAAAAAAACCTACAGTACAGAAAAAAAACCACAGTACAGAAAAAAAACAAATACATTACAACCCACCCCCCACTACAGAAAATAAAAAAATTACACACCTGAAAAGGAAAGACAGATATACACAATACAATACATACATACATACAATACATTACATACAATACATGACATTACATACAATACATGACATTACATACATTACATATAATATATTACATATAATACATTACATACAATACATATCATATATTACATATAATATATTACATATAATACAAATCCAATACCCCCTATCTATCTAACATACAATCTATTTAATATAAGATAAATCCTAACTATATCAAATACATCCCCCTATTTATCTAATATACAATAAATCCTAACTACATACACAGACCCTAATTCTAAGCTAAAATAAAATACCCTGTGTATGTAGTTAGGACTGTAATTATTTTCATGAGTGACGGGGTTAATTAAGTGCTTATGGGGGTCTGTATTGACCACCATGAGCTATAGGGTTAATTAAAGCCTTATGGGGGTCTGTATTGACCACCATGAGTTATAGGGTTAATTAAGGCTTTATGGGGGTCTGTATTGACCACCATGAGTGACGGGCTTAATGAACGCCATATGGGGGTCTGTATTGACCTTTATGAGTGACGGGCTTAATTAAGGCCTTATGGGGGTCTGTATTGACCACCATGAGTTATAGGGTTAATTAAGGCCTTATGGGGGTCTGTATTGACCACCATGAGTTATAGGGTTAATTATAGTTGCCTGGGGTTAATATTTTTAGTACGAGTCCTTTCAGGACCTTTACAGTCCTTTAAGGACCCGCGAGGCGGGAAATTTAAAATTGAAATGCAGCAGGGTCACGATCGGTGCTGATCGGGGACCCCCGCTACAGGGGGTTAATGTGGGTGGGCTGCGGGGGTCCCTATGGACCCCTGCAGCAAGGGGTTTATGTGGGTACACTTCGGGGGTCCCGATGGGGACCCCCAGCATAGAGGGGGGTTAATTGTAGGTGCCGCGGCCGGAACTGGGTAATAGTGTGCCGCGACCCCTTTAAGGAGCCGCGGCGGGGAATTTAAAACTTTTAAATGCAGCGGGGGCCTGATCGGTGCTGATTGGGGACACCCGCTGCAAGGGGTTAATGTGGGGGGGCTGCAGGGGTCCCGATAGAGACCCCTGCAGCATGGGGATGTGTATAGGGTGCAGGGGGGAGCCTCACACTGCTGTCTCGGGCTGCTCCGAGGCAACACGTAGGGGCTTTAGGATCCCTTGCAGGCACTTTTTGTGCCCGTAGGTATTCTTACGATATGCGATAATCATGCGTAGATTTAAGGCTGCGTGTGACTAGGTAGCTCTCTCGGAGCCTATTCTCGGCCATTTTTTCGTAGTCATATTGCAAAGCAGGCTGCAAGAGGTTCGGTACTCGCAAAAAGCAGAAAAACTGCCTTTTGCGAGCACCGAGAGAACTACGAGGGATAATTTAATAGGGCCCTTAGTGTATTTCCATGTTGGAAATGAAACAAATGCTTTGGCACAAAGTGAGCATCGCCAAACTACACTAACTGCATGATTTCAATTAAATTCTACTAACTTAGAGGCAAGGGAATTGTGATATATTGACATTCCATACCATTATGTTTTCGATAATGGATTATGGCGAAAACAAAAAAGTTGTGGTAATAAATTAATTCCAAGAGACCTTGAACGTTTCTGCTTACGATTACTACTTCTAAATGTTCCTGGTGCACAAAGTTTTGAACAGTTAAGAACAGTTAATGACATTGTTTATGAATCATTTCATTTAGCTGCGTGACACAGAAACTTCCTAGCTGATGATACAGAATGGGAAAGATGTCTACAAGAAGCAGCACTATGTCAAATGCCACGACAGATGAGGGAACAATTTGCATTCATTTGTATCTTCTCAAATGCTCCAAATGCATTAGCATTGTGGGACAAATTTAAAACAAATATGGGTGAAGACTTTTTGCAACGATACAATGAGCCTATTGCACAATTTAAAGCATTAATTGAAATCCAAGAGGTCTTTTTAACTCATGGATTAAGTTTTGCAAGTTTTAATCTGCCAGATCCAGGTCTCATAGAAGACATAAACTTTGAAGACTATGACACTCAACTACAAAGAGAAAGAACAGAAGAAAGACTTGCAACTTTAAATACATTACAATTGCAAGCATTTAATGCAATCAAAAATGCCCTAGATGATGACATGATCAAGAGCGATATTTCTATCTGGATGGCCCTGGCAGATCAGGAAATCTTATCTATATAATTTATTGATGAGTTTTGTTTGAGCAGAAGGTCAAATAGCGCTGGCATTTGCAACCACTGGAATTTCTGCACTTTTGTTAGAAGGTGGAAGAACTGTGCATAGTGGATTTAAACTGCCAGTTCCTATTTTGGAAACATCAGTGTCGGATATACAAATGACATCATTACAAGCAAAAAAATAAAAAAAATAATACATTAATTATAATAGATGAGTCTACAATGATGTCATGCCATGCTCTACAATGTATTGACCGTTTGCTTTGTGAAGTCATGGATAATAGTTTACCATTTGGTGGAAAGATAATGTTGTTAGGTGGAGATTTTAGACAAACATTACCTCGTTGTACATGGAAATCGAACCAACATTGTCGAAACATGTATAAAGGCAAGTAGACTATGGAAACTATTTACCCATCTTCAATTACAACAAAATATGAGATCAGAAGGAGAAAATGAATTTAATGATTGGCTTATTAAAATTGGAGAAGGAAAAACAGAGCGAATACAAAATTTACCCGATGACACTGTGCACAACCTAGCTCATATGATTTGCAAACAGGATCTCATATCAGCTATATTGCAAAACACAATAAATAACGAGGACTATGCAGAGCTTCCCAACAAAGTAATACTAACATGCAAAAATAAGGATGCATTACTCAATAATGAAATATAAAAAAAAAAAATGCACCACAAAAAAATGATCACAGTGCTGAATCTGTACTTGGTGATGACAAAAAAAGTCAGACAAACTTTTCAACTGAATTCATTAACTCCTTTTGGAATGCCACCACATATTTTGCAGCTAAAGAAAGGTGCAATTGTTATGTTACTGCGAAATATGAAGCCAAAAAAAGGCCTATGTAATGGGACCAGATTAAATGTTCAAGAATTAAAGGACCATTTCATACATGCTGAAATTCTAACTGGTACCCATAAACGAGAGAGAGTTTTCATACCAAGAATAGATTTGGCACCAAGTGAAAGTAGCCTCCCTTTTGTACTTCAAAGGAGACAATTTCCTATCATCATGGCATTTGCCATGACCATTAATAAATCACAAAGACAAACTTTGAAATCTGTGGGTATCTTTTTAGAAGAACCAGTATTTGCACATGGCCAGCTGTATGTTGCCTTCTCAAGATGCAAGAATCCAGAGGCTAATAAAGTTTACATTGAAAACAATGAAAGTCAAGGTGATTTATTAGATGATGGACATATTTTTACAAGAAACATTGTCTACTATGAAGTACTATAACTTTAATTCCACAAAATGGAACAATATAAGATATGGCACAGACCCATCCAAAAAATAAAATCACCTCAACAACATTTTCACACCAGAAACAAAACAAAAAAAACAATAGAGTACAGTGGTTTCATTTCGAGGAACAACTTTTAAGGCACTTAAGCTCTTTTTTAGAGCACCACTATTTCAATAAGAAACTTTTACTTCCAGGAAAAAATTAGATATCTCTGGGACTCTTTTATGAGGACCGCTATTTCACATAGGAAACTCTATGTGCCATTTTAAAAAAATTATGAAATTTTAACAAGAAATGTACAACAACAAACCAAAAAAAAATATAGGGAACAGTGGTTTAATTTACAGAATGACATTTTAGGTCACTGAGACTCTTTTTAGAGCACCACTATTTCCATAAAAAACTCTATAAAATGGAAAAAAAACATAGAGAAGAGTGGTTACAACCCGCGGAAGAACTTTAATGTCTCGCGTTCTCTTTTTAGAGAACCACTATTTCACATAGGAAACTATGTTCCATTTTCACAAATTACAACAATAACAACGAAATGTCAACCATCAAAAATCAACAAAGACAAAATAAAAGATTACAATTTGATGGAAGTAGACTTTTACCATGATTAGTCCCACAAAACACTTTGCTTGCATTTTACAACTATTACAGTTTAAATGTTACTTCATTATGTTACTGTTTAGAATGTTATGATTTAAAAAAAAAAAAAACCTGCAAAGTTATTTCATTGCATATATTTCAAAGTTCCTGTTAACAGGAGGAGGAGCTTTTATTAGACAATTTAAACGTATCATTCAATGCAAAATATTAATCCAGGGAGTAATCCGATTAAAAGTTAATGGGGTCAGGAAGAGGGGCTTTGATACAATTGGTAGTTTCAAGGGGGGTCTTTACTGTTTGCCCCTTCTCTGGATTCAATATATGTTTCCTTTAGCAGTTGTTAATCTACAATTATCATTAATATAATGTTGACCTGTTCTTACATTAAAAAGTTACTACTCTTAAAAAAAAATAATTTAACAGTTGGTCACCTACAAGTTGCATGTTACAAAAAGAAACATGTTTTATATAATAATTGTACTTCTTTATAGATAAACAAAAGGGTACAAGTCTCAACTACGCATATTACCTTAAAACAGAAATCTAAACATACACATTTAATTGCTGTCATTTTTTGACGGGCAAGTCACTAGTAATTGTTAATAAAGCCTGGGTCCTGATGGAATACATCCAAGGATTCTGAGTGAACTGGGCTCTGTAAAAGCAAAACCATTATATCTAATTTTTCAAGACTCACTTACCAAAGGGTCGCTGACAGATGAAAAAGCAGAAAAGCATTAAATCAGATAATTATGTGCTTTCCCTCCAAATGGATTTGCATAAATTAGAGAAATGGGTGGCTAAATGGCAGATGAGATTCAATACAAATAAATGTAAAGTTTTGCATTTGGGAAGGAAAAATAGCCATGCAATTTAGAATCTTAATGGATAAAAGCTAGGGGTATCTGATATAGAAAGGGATTTGGGAGTAATTGAGGACAACCACCTAGGTAGCAGTGCTCAATGCCAAGCAGCAGTTTTAAAGGCAAGTCAAATAATAGCATGTATTAAGAAGGGTATAGAAGCAAGGGATGCACATATAATTCTATCACTTTACAAATCCCTAGTATGCCCTCATTTTGAATATGGAGTACAATTATGGGCACCACTTCATAAAAAGGACATTTTAGAACTGGAACTAGTACAGAGAAGGGCAACAAAACTAATAAGGGGAATGGAGGGGCTACTTTATGAAGAAAGACTAACCAAATTAAACCTATTTTCCCTAGAAAAAAAGGCGTCTACAAGGGGAAATGATTACCTTATTTAAATACATCCAGGGTCAATATAAGACTTTGTCAAGTGAACTTTTTGTGCCAAGAGTTTTTCAACTGACAAGAGGATATCCCTTGAGGTTAGAGGAAAAAAGATTTCACCTTAAAGAAAGAAAAGGGTTCTTCAAAGTTAGGGTGGTAAATCTGTGTAATTCTCTACCAAATGAGGTGAATTTTGAAACAAAGAACCAATGGTGCTCATCGCGAAGCATGCATGGCTTGAGCAGGGAGAGAAAAGAGAAAGACACGGGGAGGGAGAGGGTGGAGACGGTAGAAATAGACACAGGGGTGAGAGGGAGGAAAGAGACACAGCGGGGGAAATAAGGGGAAAAAAACACAGTGCAGAGTCAGGAGGGGGGACACATGGAAGGGAGAGGGGGGAAACATACACAGGGGTCAGAGAGTGGGGAATGGCTCGCAATGAGCACTGAAGGGGCTCATCGCTGGGCTCCCGATGAGCGCCAAAGGCACTCAGCTTGAGGAACGAAAGTGGTGTGTTGGACAACGTCTGCAATGAGCGATTATTGTGGGGCTCACGATGAGCGGCAAAGGCACTCATCGCAAGGTCCGTAAAGCAGACAGTGGGAGAGGCGAAGAGACTCCGAGGGCGCTCATTGCGAGGCCCGCAACTTAGATGGGGAGAGCCTTGCATTGTGTGGCAAACAGCATTGTCAGCCTTCAAACTTTATTGCTGCTAATTTTGACGGGCAAGTCACTAGTAGATAAATATTCATCTTGAAAAAATGCCTTTTGCCTTTTTGTAGAGAATTGTCTGCTGAGCAATTAAAAAAGAAGCATAGTAAAATCTTTTGATCTGTTCAGGATTATTAGTGAAAAACATATTTCAGTGGCCATTTTCTAAGATGGTGACTCATTATGCTTGGAGTAATTGCCTACAATTCTTAAAATTACAATCTGCAAAGTTTCATGCTTTCACCTAAAAAAACACAATTCTGTCTCAAAAAGAGGACATGTCCTCTGGATTATTACCACAAAGTTATTTTTATTACGTTCTAGGCAATTGCATTTTTCATGTCATGTATAGCCACAAACAATCATTATATGAGTAGGAAAAATAAGTTGTAATACAAAAGTATAGGCTCTTCTGATAAAACAAGGTACAGGCAGGAGACTATGTAAGATCAGAGCAAATAAGAGGTCAGAGGTTGGTGTCAGTCACAGATTAGTTGGGGTCACAGTCAAATTCAAGAAACAGAAATATCACAGAAATAGCTTACCTTGCACAGATTGCAGGTGTTCGAGTTTTCAGTCTTGCAAGGTGCTTTAAGAATGCACTTTGGACATTGGATACTAACAGCCTTATTAAATTGCGATTCGGCTAATTGAATAGGGTTCTATATAAGCACAGAGCATATATTTTTAACAGAAGTTTTTAGTTAGTGAACTTCTATCCAAAAGCAAGGTCTTCACTAACTAAAAACTTCTGTGAAAAAAATATACTGTGTGCTTAAATAGAACCCTATTCAATTTCGCTGAATCGCAATTTAATAAGGCTGTAAGCTCAAACACATGGCCCTCCATCCATTGCAATGTGGTAAAATTAATATTGTTTTTTGCCTTGAACTTATGTTTTCGGGTTACAAATAAACTATAATAATCACATATTATAATTGTCCAACTGCGATTCGTCCTCACGCTGTTTGCGTAGTACATACGACTTAGCGATGAGCGCCGCAGGCGCGTTAAACCGTTGCACTTAGGCCGATGGTGCTCATTGCTGGCGAGCCTCACGTAGCGAGGTGAGCCGTTAAACATGTCACACTCACGACTTAGAAAAAAAAAACACCTCGGAACCAACCTTAACGTAACAAACACCCACACGCACTAAAAATACGACTATAACGGCCGACCCGTGTGCAACTACATAAAAAGCTTACCCATAGCAAGGGGGGGCACCCAGGACCTCTGAAAGTGAAATTACACCTCCATTTAAGTCCAAATTCTCGAGTTCAGACACACGAAAATCACCTAAGCAAGAGAAAAAATGGCCACCGAAAAAAACGAAAACGAGGCTCACAGCCCAGCCATGTACAACTTACCCAAGATGGAGGACCATCATGACACTAAGTATAAACACTACACTGCACTATACCCCCCCAATAAAACATTAAATATCAACTAAACACCCTCTACACTAACCTATTAACACCTACACTACCTACCCCCTAATAACCCCCACCACTCTAATTACAGAAAATAAAGAAGCCTAAAGTCACAAAAAAAAACCTACATTACAGAAAATAAAAAAACCTAAGTCACAAAAAATAAAAAAAGGAACATTACAGAAAAAAAACATTACAACCCCCCCCACTACAGAAAAAAAAAATACACACCTGAAAAGGAAATACATACAATACAAATACATACAATTACCTACAATACAATACAATACCCCCCTAGCTAATATACATCACACAATCTATCTAAATAAATACCATAATCTAATATACATGCTATCTATATAATAATACAACCCCAATCTATCTAAATAAATACCACAATTTAATATGCAATACATCCTATGCTATCTATATAAAACACATACCACTAGCTAACATACAATAAATGCTATCTATATATAAACTAATCTAATTCTAAGCTAAAATAAAATAATTAAGACCACTTACCTTTGCAGATGTCCATTGAGATCAGCCACCTACGGAAAAAAATAAATAAATAGTGCAACACGTTTACAGTACATAAATAAACATTCTATACATTCTAAATATTCTACTCACCTTTCCGGCATGTCTCGTCCTTATTCTTTTAATCCTTCTCCGGCGCGGCACCTGTAAAAAAAAACATAACATTAATACACATACATCAAAATAAAATAAACATAATCTACATTGTACTTACCTCCCTGCAATGTCTCCGGCCTCCTACGGATCCTATTCTGCCCCGCCCGGTATAAAAAAAAAAAATATATATACTTACATCCACACTCACGGACATCCCCGACGCTAATGAGGCTCCCGGAGACTTTTCCGGAAGAAAATAAGCAATGGCGCCTTCTGATTGGTTGAAATCGCTATCAACTTCACCCAATCAGGAGGCGCCAATGTGTGAACCAATCACAAAGGGATACACCCTAAAATCCCACTCTGATTGGATAATGCACCTGTCAATCTTTATTTAAAGCAATCACAAGGCGCAGATGCCTTCAGCCAATCACAATGGAATACACCCCCACGTACTGATTGGTGAAGGATTTGCGCATTCTCATTGGCTACTGTTAATATCAATCAATATTACAGCCAATGGGAAGGCGCAGATGTCTTCACCAATCAGTACATGGGGGTATATTCCATTGTGATTGGCTGATGGCAATAAAGCCTTAGGATTGGTTCAAATAAAGATTGACAGGTGTGTTATCCAATCAGCGTTGTATTTTGGGGTGTATACTTTTTTCATTGGTTCACAAATGGGGTCTTCTCATTGGCTGAATTTTATAGACAGCCTTTGCAGCCAATCAGAAGCCGCCATTGCCAATTTTATTCTGGAACACTCCGTAGGAAGCTCATTAGCGTCGGAGACATCCGCCAGGGCGGATGTGTGTTGTTTTTTTTTTTTTTTACGCACGGATGTACCGGAGCAGAACACCAGGAGGCCGGAGACATCACGGGGAGGTAAGTAAAATGTACATTGTGTTTATTTCATTTTGTTATATGTTTAGGTATGTTTACTAATGTAATGTTTTTTTTTTTTAACAGGAGCAGCACCGGAGAAGACGCAAAGATGAAGGACGGAACATGGAGGACGTGACATGCTGGGACGTGACATGCTGGGACGTGACATGCTGGAAAGGTGAGCATAATATTTAGAATTTTTAGAATGTTTAGAATGTTTAGTTATTTCATGTAAACATGTTGTATTAATTTTTTTAATCTTTTTTACCGTAGGTTGCTGATCTGAAGAAACATCTCAAAGGTAAGTGGTCTTAATTATTTTATTGTAGCTTAGAATTAGGGTTGCTATATATATAGATAGCATGTATTGTATATTAGATAGATAGGGGGATGTATTATTAGATAGTATTGTATATTAGATAGTGGGATGTATATTACATTATAGAGTGGGATGTATATTACATAGTGGGATGTATATTACATAGTGGCATGTATATTAGATAGTGGCATGTATATTAGATAGTGGCATGTATATTAGATAGGGGTGTATTGTATTTAACTGTATTGTATTGTATTTAATTGTATTGTATTGTATTGTATGTATAATATGTATGTATTATATTGTATGTATTATATGTATTTCCTTTTCAGGTGTGTAATTTAAAAAAAAAAATATTATGTTTTTTTTATTTTCTGTAATGTTCCTTTTTTATTTTTTTGTGACTCTAGTTTTTCTTATTTTATGTAATGTAGATTTCTGCTTTTTGATGAATTTAGTTACTTGAGGCACACAGTACACTCACATTGTGTGACAAACAGCATTTCAACACTTTCTTTTATTGATCATCATTTTTTGACGGGCAAGTCGCTAGTCACATATAATAGTTGTCAAACTGCGAGTTGTCGTCACAACTGGCGCTTGCAACTTCCTTCCTCCTGCCCCTCATCCTCTCTCCTTCCCCCTTATCATACTCCTCCTGCCTTTCCCCCTCTCCACTAATCTCCCTATCCCCTCTCTACTTTCTTCTTACTGTGTCCAATGACCTCCTGCTGCCCCAGCAGCGCGTCTTCTTGCTGTGCCTGGAACCGGCATATGCTAATGACGTGACGTCACGTGCGCGTCATGTCATTAACATATGCCGGTTCCGAGCACGATGGGTACAGAAGAGCACCAGGAGGTCATCTGACACAGTAAGAAGAAAGGAGCACTGCCATATAGGGAGAGAGACTGCACTGTCATAAAGAGAGACTACAACAGGGACAGCTGGAAAGACTACATGCATATGAGACAGCAGGGGCAGCACTACCACCAGGTTTAGAGACTGCCCGGATCTCCTAACCCCCCAGATCCCCTCACCGCCCGGATCTCCTCAGCATTCCTCTTACCCCCCAGATCCCGCAGCCCCCCCCCCCCCCCGGATCCCCGCAGGCAGACCCCGGATCCCCGCAGGCTTACCGGTATATCCGCTTCTAGTCTGTCTCCCTGTGCATGCTGATCCTTCTGCACACACAGGGAAGCCTGTGTGGTGACGTCACCAGTCGGGCTTCCCTGCCTCTGCAGAAGGACACACAGGCGCAGGGAGACAGAACACCAGAAGAGGATATACCGGTAAGTCTGCGGGGATCCTGGGGTGGGGGGAAGGCTGAGGCGAACTCGGGGGTAAGGGGTAGGCTGAGGGAATTTGGGGTGAAGGCTGAGGTGATCCGGGGGTGGGGGGAAGCTAAGGGGATCTGTGGGGGAAGGGTGAGGGGATCTGGAGGAGAGTGGGGCGGCCTCAGGGAATCGCTAGGGTGGGGGGCTGCCTGAGGGGATCAGGAGGGAGGAAGCCCTGAGGAGACCGAGGAAGAGAGGGGGGAAAGAGAGACAGGGGAGGGAGGAGGGGGGGAAAGAGACACAGGACAGGGAGATGGGGAAAGAGACACAGAGGAGGGGGGAAGAGAAACAGGGGAGGGAGAAGGGGGAAAGAGACACAGGCGAGGGAGAGGAAGTAGAGGGGGCCTCACAATTAGAGCCTCCCGTTAAGTAGAGGGTGGGAGAGGTTCGCAATGTGTGGCAAACAACATTGCTAGGCTTCAAATGTTATTTCCGTTATTTTTGACTGGCAAGTCGTTAGTAATAATAATAATAATAATAATAAAGGTACTGGGTCAGTAGTGATGCAACTGGAATGTTAATGTACAAAATGACACACCTCATATTATATAAACTAGCAACTTGCCCATCAAAAATTATGGGGCAATAACATTTGAAGCCATGGGAAAGCTTTTTGACACACAATGTAAACCTTTTTGTACTCTGAGGACCTTTGCGCTCATCGAGTGGCTGACTCTCCTCTCATGTACTTTTGCTCCTCTAAGCACCTTCGTCACTCATCAGAAAGAGAGATATATATTTATCTATATTTAGTTAACTCATAATTAATGAATTATTTCTTACATAAATTAATATACTTTACCTATTTGTAATGAATATATCCAGCAATCAATAGCCTGAAGAGCTAAAAATGTGTTTGTATTTTCTGGCAGCATACAATGTACAGTTTGAGTGTTGGTGCCCTGATGATAAAATGTAATGAATGTCCCAACTGTGCATAAGAAATAGGCTGTGTGCGCGAGAGAAAGCCGTTGTTTTTGTTGTGTAAAGCGCCATTGTAGATTCGTAATGTTATTAATGTGTTATGCGGCTCGCAATCCTTTTCCGTCATTTGTAATAGTGTATTTTGTAGTTTGTTCATGTGTGAAAGTGCTATGCCTTTGTTTTGCGCGGTCCGGGGTCATGCAGCCTTGTTTTCATTTTTTGGGGCGGCCATTTGTTTTCTTGCTTAGGCGATGTTATTAATGTGTTATGCAGCTCGCAAGCATTTTCCGTCTTTTGTAATAGTGTATTTTGTAGTTAGTACGTTCATGTGTGAAAGTGCTACGCGTCTGGCAGTGTTTTGTTTGGTCCTGGGTCGTGTAGCTTAGTTTTCTTTTTTTTTAGTTGCCAGTTTTTTTCTCGCTTAGGCGATGTTCCAGTGGCGAAACTCGCAAAATCGCCATAAATTCTTGTTCCACCTCACTCACAGACATCCTGACTCTTCCCCCTTGCTGTGTGTGATGTTTTTGTATTATTTTTTAGTGTATTTATTGTGTTTTTATTGTTTTTGTGTTTTTGTGGTTCGGCTGTTAACCTCGTACTTTTGCTTTCTCGTATAAGTCCTGTATTTTTTTTTCCTAAGTCCCGTGTTTGTCAACTGCTTCCAGGCTAAGGCGATCCCGCGTTTAGTAAGTGTTTTGTGGCTAAGTCCTGCGCTTTTCATTGCCTTCGGCGCATATTGTTTGTTTGTGGTGCAAATTTTAGTGCCTTAACGGCTCGCCTCTCTACTCATGGCTCTGCGTTAACAGCTTGCGAAGCTCGCAGCGATGAGCGCCTTCAGCGCTCATCGCCTAAGTGCTGTGCATTAACGGCTCGCCTTGCTTTGCTCCTATGCACCACGCAAAGCGTGACAACGTCTCATAGTTTGACAACAATTATATGTGATGAGAGATAATCACTATAATAGTTTTCATTGTGTGTAAACCTGATGTCATTGAGGGGGTGGGGCCATGACAAAATCAGGGACTGGGCCTGAGAGTCAAGATAAAAGTGGCCATTATACACCACAGAGACAGCACACAAACAGAGCACACAGGCAGAAACAGGGGGAGCACAGAGGGACAGAGCGGACAGAGAGAGAGAGAGAGAGAAAGAGAGAGGACAAAGGGAGAGAGAGCACACAGGGAGTACATAGGCAGAGCGTGCAGGGAGAGAGAGAGTGCACAGGGAGCAAACACACAGGGAGAGAGAGCACAGGGAGAGAGAGAGCGCACAGAGAGAGGGCAGGCAGAGGGAGAGAGCTCACAGAGAGACATAGAACAGAGAGAGAGAGCAAGAGCTCATAGAGTGCACACAGGGAGAGCGAGAGAGCACAGAGAGAGAGCTTGCACAGGAAGAGAGCACACAGAGCGAGAGCGCCCAGAGAGATAGAGAGAGAGCACTCAGAGAGGAAGAGAGAGTGGGCACAGGTAGAAATTGGGAGTGCACAGAGAGAAAGAGCGCGAGCACACAGATAAAGTGCGTTTGCAGAGAGAAAGAGAGGACAGAGAGAGAGGGCGAACAGAGATATAGAGAGCGCACAGAGTGAGCGCAGAGAGAGAGAATGCACAGAGATAGGGAATAGAGAGGGAGTGAGTGAGCATACAGGTAGAGAAAGAGAGCAAGAGTGCACAGAGATAGAGAGAGCAAGAACACACTGAGAGAATGAGAGCACACAGAGAGAAAGAGAGTGCGCACATAGAAAAAAAGAACAGAGAGATAGAGCAAACAGAGAGATAGAGGGCCCACAGAGAGAGAGAGTACACAGAGCTAGGGAGCACAGAGAGAGAGAGAGCGAACAGTGAGAGTGTGAGAGCGCTCTGCACAAAAATGTACAGAGAGAGAGAGCGCCCAGAGAGAGAGAGTACACAGAGAGAGTGAACATGGAGAGTGTGAGAGCGCTCAGCACAAGAGTGTACAGAGGGAGATAGCGCCCAGAGAAAGAGAGAGCGCACAGGTAGAGAGAGTACACAGGCAGACAGAGAGATCACTCAAGGAGAGAGAAAGTGAGAGCGTAGAGAGGGAGAGCGAGAGCATAGAGAGAAAGTGCACATGGAGAGAGAGAGAAAGCACAGAGAGAAAGAGCACACAGGGAGAAAGAGAGAATACAGAGAGAGAAAGTGCACAGAGAGAGAGAGCGAGCACTGCCAATTCAAAACAATCTGTGATACCGTCATTTATGACGGGCAAGTTACTAGTAATAAAATATTAGTTTTCATTCAAGTTTAAAAAAATATTCATAATATAACAAATTTTAATAAAATATTCATACACTCTATAATAAATACCAATAAGTAATATTTTCAACAAAGTACATGATGAGATTGTATAAAAAAATAGGAAAAATATTCCTTTATAATAAGACAATCTAAATAGAAAGCACGTACTGTAGATAATAGTGCTAGGGTGATGGTTGCCAAGTTGGGTTGATGCAAACAAAGGTAGAGTTTATAGGCCATCACTTGAACCAGTGTCCAGAGTCCCGTTAGCAGATGAATAGTTGATAGCTAATCCCGGTCAAGAGTCTTTGGCAGACAAGGTAATCAAACGGACAGGCTGAAGGCAAAGAGGATAAAAAAAGTGTAGTCAAGGGTTAAATGTCCATGGTCAAATCAAATACTAAATGGTCTGATATAAATTATATAGCATATTGACAGTACACAGTCACAACTGAAAAGAACTTACTGGTGAACTAGATACTGTAGAAACTTTCTGGATATCTGCAAATCCAAATATGTGTTGAACTTCATATTATTGATGCCCATCAATAAGTTCATGTGCAGGCTACAGAGCTGGTAGAAAAAAAAATGCTTCTAAAATTGTGGCTTCATTGGGCCTGGAGGCAGATGTAAACTATAGGTCACTTAATTTATCATCTGAATCATCTGGAAAGGCCCTTTACATCAAGGTTCAAGCTTGGCAGACAATTGACGGATCTTCAAGTATTTTGTGGAGAACCTTCTCTGGTTCACTATTCATCTAGGAGTCTGACAATCATTATTATCAAACAAATTATTTTGAGTTGTAAGTGGTCTTTGTAGAGACTGTTCTCCAGACCTGTAGTGTAACTTTGATTCTTTGATATGTTGTTAATACTTTAGAAATAACAATAGATTTAGGGAAAATTACATAATTAGCAGCTACAGACACAGCAGATGGGTGAAATCTTGTTGAACTGTTGATCCACAGTAAGAATTGATTATTTTTTACAAAAAGGCCCACCATTTCAGGTAGAGATTTTAGATTCTTGAAGAATAAGGTTTAGGGTAGATTTAATTTGACCACAAAGCTCAATGAAATGTGTGTCCTAAGACATTCAGCAATGAGTAGTGTAAACCAGCAGAAGCTTGTTGAGGACACTTAGAGCCCGATTCAATTGAGCTTTCGCATGCTACTGTAGCCCGTAAGTGAGGTTGCAAGTTAATTTGCTATTCAATTGTTGTCTTTTTGCGGCTCCAAATGGGTTACGAGTTACAGCCTTGAAAACTTTGCAATGGTTAAACCTGTAATTTACAGCCTCCCGAAGCCTTTGATCTTTCACTTTCGCAAGAGTTACCATGGCTAAAATTGTACAATGATCGAGTTGCAGGCTTACAATTGAATCAGGTCCACAGTTTGTGCACTGGTATCACATCAAGCAGATACGCAGGTATACTCTTTTGTTTCTTGTAACGTTTTCAGAAACCTAAATGTCTGAGAAGACAGGAGCCATAATGCAGGTGAAAGATGGTATACAATTAGGGGGATGCTTACAGATGACTGATTGATGGACTAACCCCTTCCACCAGGTCATCTTGTGACACAATGCATATCTTGGAAGATGTTCTTGGAGTTGGCTGTAATGAAGTGAGTGGGTGGCTGGAATTATGATACTAAGTTTCTCACGGTCAACTTGAGCATTTGTGCATTGTTGTGACTGGACATGGGTTTCTCTATTTATAGAGTCAGGTCTATAGAAAATAATAAAATTAAATCACATCAGGAATAAGATCCATTGTGCTTGGTTTGATGTAGAGTGTGTTCTCCAAGTCTGCTACAATTTTGTGGTCAGTAAACATATATTTAAGAAATGTATTTTCAAAATATGTTATCATTGTTCACATGCTAATTTCTTGCCAGGAGTTCTCATACTGTTCTCATACTGTTCTCATACTGCATACTGTTCTTCTGAGGAGTATGCACAGAGATTCAAGTAATCCTCTTATAAAGCACAGTCCAAACTCTAATTTCTGTGGCATGCACCTTTTCTATGAAGGTTTTATTAGTGTCATGATAAATGAGTACACGGGCAGAGACAAAATGTCTTTTGAGGTTTGTAAACAACCATTTGACTTAACCAGTTGTGGATCCTACTGCTTCTTAATTTGCCCCAGGATGGAAGTCTGAACCTCGTGTTAACCCTGAAGGAGGAATATGATGCCAGATGGAAGATTTGATCTAGTGATTAGCTGCTGAAGGCAAGATGGTGCCGAAGACGAAAATTGTGATGCTATTCCATGCCCTAAAAAAGGGAAGAATCTAATATTTTGTACACAGGGATGTCTCATCAAAAACTTATCTGAACTTGTAAAAAACGATACAAAATCATTAAATTGCATTGTTTAATTGTTAAACTTCTCTTTGACTATTACCACTTATTAACTGGCTTTTCTTCTCTATCACTCCCAATGTTAAATGTAATTGATTGGGACCTTTTCTGTGTCAACCTTATCAACAAAAGAATTAAAGGTATTGTTAGCTCCTTGAAAATATTTGTGAAATCTCTTATGTATCTCTTAAGTGAATATTGGCATATTTGTGTAATTTACAAAGCATTTCCTAGGTTGAAATTCCACTAAAGTAGTGTCTCCCATTCCTCATCTCAAGAACGTCTATATTTTTGTGAAAGCAAATTGTATGGAATGAAATTCTCAAGCATATCTATTTTAGTTTAAGAACTTGAATGCTTCTACACATCTACGCCACCTCTTTCATTCTCTTTGTCACTGCCCGTTTTGTGCATTGTACAGTTGTCAGACTTCATATGGCTCTTCTCTTGCTGCATCTTTGTAGTAAGTGGGGATTTTGTAAATTGTGCTAAAATGAAATATAGGATTAAGACTGCTCTTCACATTTTTACATACTGAGAGAAGATGTCAATGACTAAATTAACTGTTGGATTATTTTTGTGACAATGTTCTGTTAGTGCATTGCTATAATAGTGCATCCACATTGATATACTGATATCAATTAGGGTGCACTGAGGTGGTCAAGATTTTAAATACAGGTAGAACACCTCCTTTAATCCAGACAATACCCATCGTCCTCCTCTCCATAGCAGCAATCTCTGCATTAACAGCTGATCACTGCTTCCACTATCAGTCAGTGTCCCCCAAAGCCTAATCTGCTCTCATGATGCCCTTGGGTGGAAGCAGGAGCTCACAGAGTTAATGCGAGCAGTGAAGGCATCGGGAAGCTTTGCCTGACTAAAAGATTTGCCAGACCACCGCTGGTATGGTAAATCTGTTAATCCGGCAGGGCATTGAAATGGAGAACACTGGATAATCAGTGTTCTACCTGTACAGATTTACCGACCACATTAAATTGCATTATGCAAGGAGCTGGAAATAAATCCAACTTGTTGGAATCCATATGTTACCGTGTCACTACTAAAATCATATTGTTACTCTAGGTACTGAAAATATAACTTTTGCCACAATGACATTTTTAACTGTGCAATTCAGCTTGCTACAAGTACAGTGCCTTGCAAAAGTATTCAGCCCCTTGACTTTTTACCTGTTTTGTTACATTACAGCCTTAAATTCAATGTTTTGTTAATCTGAATTTTATGTGATGGATCAGAACAAAATAGTCTAAGTTGGTGAAGTGAAATGAAAAATATGTACATAAAACATTTTTTTAGAAATAGAAAACAGAAAATTGGCATGTGTGTATATGTATTCACTCCTTTTGTTATGAAGCCCATAAAAAGCTCTGGTGCAAACAATTACCTTCAGAAGTCACATAATTAGTGAAATGATGTCCACCTATGTGCAATCTAAGTGTCACATGATCTGTCGTTACATATTCACACCTTTTTTGAAAGGCCACAGAGGCTGCAACACATAAGCAAGAAGCACCACTAACCAAACACTGCCATGAAGACCAAGAAACTCTTCAAATAAGTAAGGAACAATGTTGTTGAGAAGTACAAGTCTGGGTTAGGTTATAAAATTGTTTCGAAATGTTTGATGATCCCCAAGAGCACCATCAAATCTATCATAACCAAATGGAAAGAACATGGCACAGCAGCAAACCTGCCAAGAGATGGCCGCCCACCAAAACTTACAGACCGGGCAATGAGGGCATCAATCAGAGAGGCAGCCCAGATACCCAAGGTAACCCTGAGGAGCTGCAGAGTTCCACAGCAGAGACTGGAGTATCTGTACATAGGACGACAATAAGCTGTACACTTCATAGAGTTGGGCTTTATGACAGTGGCCAGAAGAAAGCCATTACTTTCAGCAAAAAACAAAATGGCACATTTTGAGTTTGCAAAAAGGCATGTGGGAGACTTCCAACATGTATGGAGGAAGGTGCTCTGGTCTACTGAGACTAAAATCGAACTTTTCAGCCATCAAAGAAAACGCTTTGTCTCTGGCAAACCCAACACATCACATCACCCAAAGAACACCATCCCTACAGTGAAACATGGTGGTGGTAGCATCATACAGTGGGGATATTTTTCAGCAGCCAGGACTGGGAAACTGGTCAGAGTTGAGGGAAAGATGGATGGTGCTAAATAAAGGCATATTCTTGAACAAAACCTGTACCACTCTGTGCGTGATTTGAGGCACAAACCATCCAACTTGAAGGAGCTGGAGCAGTTTTGCAAGGAGGAATGGGCAAACATCCCAGTGGTAAGATGTGGCAAGCTGATAGAGACTTATCCAAAGCAACTTGGAGCTGTGATTACCACAAAAGGTGGCTCTAAAAAGTACTAACTTTAGGGGGTGAATAGTTATGCACATTGACTTTTTCTGTTATTTTGTCCAATTTGTTGTTTGCTTCACTATATAAAAAAAAAACATCTTCAAAGTTGTGGGCATGTTCTGTAAATTAAAAGATGATGAAAATCCTCAAACAATCCATGCTAATTCCAGGTTGGGAGGCAACAAAACATGAAAAATGCCAAAGGAATACTTTTGCAAGGCACTGTATCTTAGTTGTCTTGGCTTTTAAGGTGTTGGTAGCGATAATTTCTATTTTAATGCTTTAAAATTCAAAGTGCCTTACATTTCAAAAGAAAGTCACATTTCTTTGTGAGAATATTGAGAATAAGAGAGCATAACTGTACTTTGCCCTGCTTAGTGCTCCCTAAAATAATTTAAAAAAATGTAATCACTGGATTTATCATCCATGTATGTTAATAGAAAATTGTTCAAATAATTGTTTCCTGGAAACTTTAGTATGTAGCTTCCATGGGTCTGGGGACCAAGATAAATAATATTTCTGTTTACATGTATCCTGTATGGCAATTTGTATCACCACTGGATTTCAAAGAACATTAACTATTTGCTGTTTACTAATTAATTATCCTTACTGCATATGGGAGAGACTGGGAGAAGTCATTGAATACTACTGTATATTTTCTGTGGGTCTGGGGAACTAAGCTTCCGGTACAAGCTGCTGGATGCGGCTGCCCTGATTGGGCTTGCCTAATGCATTATGTTAGCTGTATGTGTAGACCAGGGAGAGGTTATCAGGACCTGGTAGAACCATTGAGCGAGCTGTTGATATCCTCATTTCCAGTGAAGCAAAGACGCTTTGTTTATAGGCAAAGTGGATGAATATTAAGGAGTAGTATATATTTAGCTGGTGGTATAGCTGGGAGCTACTTCCATTTTGGCCTGCTAAAATGGCCAAAAACCTGAGTGGGAGATTACATGACTGAGCCTTTGAAGGCTTCTCTAATTTCAGTCTTGTCATAGAAAGTGTAGCTGTTGCAGTTTTTTTTCGGGCAACCCTTTGCCTTGATTATGGACTGGGGTTAGGTGTGGATGTGGTTATTGCCACTCCAATTCTTAGTTAAGTAATTGAAGCATTGCTATACTGGGAAGATAGATTATCGAGACTAGAGAGAGAGAATGGACAGCAAGATCTTTATATATTTAGATGAGAGGGAGAACAGAGAGGGAGATCCCCTCATGGGCAGGAAGATGAGAGAGATTAGAGAGCAAGATCCCTGCATCAGCAGAGAGACGAGAAAGATAATGAATAGGGAGATGAGAGAGAAAATGGTGTGAGATTCGTACATGAGTGCAAAATCCCCACATGAGAAAGAGATAAAAGAGAGAATGGACAGTGAGATCCTCTTGTGATCAAGTAAATGAGAGAATGGAGAGTGATATCCCACCAGGAGAAAGAATAGAGCAAGATTCCCACATGAGTAGGTGGACGAGAGAGAGACTGGAAAGTGGGAGACGTAAGAGTGAATAGTGAATAGGATTCCTATATGAGCGGGTAACATGAGTGAGAATGGAGTGTGAGATCCCCATATGAGCAGTGAGTCGAGGGAGTGAATAAAGACTCGGATTCCCACGTGAGGCAGTGAGACGAGAGAGAATGGAGAGTGAGATCCCTGCATGAGCAGTGAGTCGAGGGAGTGAATTAAGAACCGGATTCCCACGTGATTCAGTGAGACAAGAGAGAGAGAGAACACAGAGGGAGATCCTCACATGAGCTTGAAGGCAAGAAAGATTAGAGAGTAAGATACCCAGATGAGCAGGATGACGAGAGAGAAAATGTAGATCCTCACACAAGCAGGGAGACAAGAGAGAGAATGAACAGCGATATCTTTGCATGAACAGGGAAATGAGAGAGAGAATGGAGAGCGAGATCCCCACATGAGCAGGAGGACAAGAGAGATAATGGGATGCAATATCCCCACACGAGCGATGAGATAAATACAATGGAGTGTGAGATAAGAACCCCTCATCAGCAGGGAGATGAAAGAGAGAGAACGGAGAGCGAGATCCTTACCTGAGCAAGGGATATAAGGGTAAGAATAGAGAACAAGAGAGTGGGGCGACCAGAGACAATGTAGATTCCCACATAATGAGGGAGTTGAGATGCCTGATGATGGCACAAGCGAGTTAGACCTGGCTGCTCGGAATCATTGATTATGAACATGTTGTGACATTGTGAGTACCAGTGATGGATGTAATCATTGACTTGAGATGATTCGTCATGATTGATATGAGGTTAAAATACAATTTTGTCTCCTAAAATAGAAGTGGAGTAGCGGGTTTATGTGTGTGAATGTTCGTGCTGATAACAAGGTTTGAAATGATTATGATTTCTATGAAAGATAAAGACATTTGCTTTGCAATTGTATTATGTATGTGGTATTATTAGGGTGGCAGGTAATTCTAAAAAAGGAATGAAAAGGTTACCGTGTGGTAGATTTGATATTACAAGAAGTATGATGTGATGCGAGGCGTGATTTGATCTGATAAATGTTTGAATGGGAATGAAGAGATAGCGACTATGAAATAGTTGCAGGTAGTGAACGACTGGTGCAGATGAATGATATAAAGTAACATAGACAAAATAAATTGCAGAGAGACAGCTTTACTGGAGTAAAAGTAGGCGAGTAGCTAAGGAGAGATGGTAGGTAAGACGTGGCATTAGAGATTTGAAGGTAGAAAGGCTGTGATGGATTGGAGACTTGCAATGGTTTCTGAAGATTGTTATAAGGATGAAAAGGGTGTATTGTTACTTAATGAGATGGGTGTAAGTGCATGACCTGATTATGCTGATAATAAATATGCAAAGCAATAGAAACACCATAAACAAAACACAACAACATTAGTGATCATCACCACAGCACTGTACTGACAGAGATCATCCAAGGAACATCCACGGCAAGGTATGGAATCTATACATTATCCTCAGACCTCATACGCTGGGGGGTGGGTGTGGGGGGATATATCATCCTGGGCAACATGAGGCCTGAAACAAAGGACTGGCTGACAAAAATGCTTGATAAATGTGAGAGGTTGAACACCACAGGTAAATCCAAATATAGAACAGACCAGGCACTGGATCTTCACATGGAACATTTAAGGAACAGGGTATTATAGGCACAGGGACGTGGGTGCATAAGCACATATCATGACAATGGGGATTACAAACACAAAAGGAGGCTGTGGAGAGGCACATGAAGCACCAGGAATCTTACCTCAATCAACGGGTATTTGGGGTAAACCTGTCCTGGCAAGTCCCACACCACTGCTGGTGTGCAAGAGGAAATATGTATACCAATAATGATCATGTGATAAGTCATACTTATCAGCTTGGTTTTACGATCAAAGATTTAAGAGGGATGTACACAACAGCTTAATACCAATCAACAAACACACATGGACCACAGCTGCTGCTATCCAGCACTCAGTATTAATGGAATAGAAACACCATAAACAAAACTCAACAACATTATTGATCATCCCCACAGCACTGTACTGACAGAGATCATCCAAGGAACATCCATGGCAAGGTATGGAATCTATACATTATCCTCAGACCTCATACACTGGGGGGTGGGTGTGGGGGGATATGTCATCATGGGCAACATGAGGCCTGAAACAGAGGACTGGCTGACAACAATGCTTGATAAATGTGAGAGGTTGAACACCACAGGTAAGTCCAAAGATAGAACAGACCAGGCACTGGATCTTCACATGGAACATTTAAGGAACAGGGTATTATAGGCACAGGGACGTGGGTACATAAGCACATATCATGACAATGGGGATTACAAACTCAAAAGGAGGCTGTGGAGAGGCACATGAAGCACCAGGAATCTTACCTCAATCAACGTGAATTTGGGGTAAACCTGTCCTGGCAAGTCCCACACCACTGCTGGTGTGCAAGAGGAAATATGTATACCAATAATGATCATGTGATAAGTCATCCTTATCAGCTTGATTTGACGATCAAAGATTTAAGAGCGATGTTGTCCACATCTGTAAGTTCTCTGGTGGCTGAGGAGGCCAATGCGGGAAAGGCATATCTGACTGCAGTATTTGGAAGGGAAAGTTTGCTCTGGGTTGGGTGTTACAGTGACATGGTTATTCCTCTGCCTCCATTTGTCCTCAAGAACAGCCCTGCATGTGCTCTCACAAGATGAGACAGCCTGGTGAATGGTACTTCACCAGGTCTTGCAGTCTGAAGCCAAAGCCAAGCATCGATGATGGTCAATGTGACAGGCATCAAGGGACTGTTTCAGTGAGTCCTTGCACCTCTTCTTCGATACTCCTCTGTCTCAATTACCAGTGGTGAGCTCACCATATAGCACAATATTTGGCAGCAAATCATCCACCATCCTAGAGATGTGTCCTGCCCAGTGCAACTGTGTATTCAAAAGCATAGCCTCAATGCTGGTGACTCTGCCTGTTTGAGGTCATGAGTGTTGGTTATGTGGTCATTCCAGTGGGTGTTGAGGATGATGCAGAGGCAGCATTAATGAAAGTGCTCAAGAAGTCATAGGTGATGGCGGTAGGTAACCCGCAACTCAGAGCCATACAGTAGGATGGTCAACACAACAGCTCTGTACACACTAACCTTGGTGCGTTTATTGCTTGTTGTTCCAAACTCTTATAAAACTTGCTGATTGAACCATTTGCATTTTCTAGTCTGTTGTCATTTTCCTTGTTGACCTTGGCATTCGAGGAGACGATGCACCCCAGGTAGCTGAACTGATGAACTTCTTCAGCTTGGACACAGCAATGGTGATGCAGGCTAGTGGAGAACTTCCGTCTTCTTCAAACAGACTTCTAGACCAAAGAGTTCAGCAGCCTCGGCAAAGCAATATGTAATTTGCTGCAGAGCTGTCACCGTATGGGTAACAACGGCAGCGTTGTTAGTAAAGAGTAGCCCTGGAACATGTTATTCCTCTGTCTTGGTGTGGGCCTTTAGTCACCTCAGGTTGAACAAACTGCCATCAGAGTGGTGTGGTGTCAGATGTAGAGACCATCCTCATCATCAAGGTCTGCCCTGGCCCTTTGAAGCATCATACTAAAGAATAGCGTGAATAGGGTTAGTGCAAGGACTTATTGGGAAGGACTCTGATAGGTTGTTGCTGTGCCTGACTTGGCTGTGCTGATCTTCATGTAGCTGGATGATTATTTTAAGGAACTTGATGATATCCTATATGTTTCAGGATTTGCCACAGACTCTTCCTGCTCACTGTGAGAAGCGCTTTGGTAAAGTCAACAAACATCCTGTAAAATCCCTTGGTGTGTTCTCAGCATTTCTCTTGGAACTGCCTGAGAACAAAAACCATGTCTGTGGTGCTCCTGTTGGCTCTAAAGCCACACTTTAAGAAGGAGTTCTTCCATGATAGTGGGCACCAGTCAGTTGAAAAGTACTCTTGCAAGGATTTTCCCTGTGACGGAGAGCATCATTATCTCCTGGTAATTGGAGCAGTCTGACTTTTCTCCCTTGTTCTTGTACAGGCTGACGATGATTGCATCAACAAGGTGCCCGCTTTGTGTTGGCTTCCAAAACTGTGGTTGCCAAGTACCTCTTTCCAAGCATCTGAATCTTTGCCTACTCTGGCATTGAAGTCGCCGATGATGATGACCTTGTCGTCTGTAGTGACGTTCTGTATGAGATTGCAGAGGTCAGTGTAAATCGTGTCCTTTTCCGCGGGATCGGATTGAAGAGTTGGGGCATAGACACTGAAATGTGTGGCATACTTCTTGTTCTGAAGCGGGACCATATAGGCCCCAACTGGACCTTAAAAACCCACACTAAACTATGCGGGACCATATGGGCCCCAATGGTACCTTTAAACCCTTAAAATACCAAGCAGGACTACATAGGCCCCAACCGGACCTTAAAAACCCACATTACACAAAGCGGGACCATATAGGCCCCAACCGTCACTTTAAAACCTTAAAATACCAAGCGGGACTATACAGGCCCCAACCGGACCTTAAAACCCACATTACACCAAGCAAGACCATATAGGCCCCAATTGTACCTTTAAAACTTTAAAATACCAAGCAGGATTACATAGACCCCAACCGGACCTTAAAAACCCACATTACACAAGCGGGACAATATAGGCCCCAACCGGAACTTAAAAACCCTCATTACACCAAACAGGACCATATAGGCCCAAACCGGACCTTAAAAACCCACATTAAACCAAGCGGGACCATATAGGCCCTGTGGGGGTATACTTGATGGCCATATTGAGTGTTTTGTTCTTTTGATTTAACAATGTACATGTATCAAAGTATTAACTCTCAATAATCACTAATGATCTTGTTCACCCATGCTTTACAAAATAGGCAGTGGGGGCTGATGAACTTTCAAGTTGGAGGGGTGCCAGAGCAAGACTTGGCTCCTTCCCTTACAAAGAACCCACCCATTTTTAAACTCCTCTCCCTGTGGTCATATTGACCTTTATATGCCCCACCCAATGACCTTATACTGGCCCCGCCCATTGAAAAAGACTCCACCTACTGCTTTTTTAATACTGTTAAAAATTCTAGAATCTTGGGATTCAGGCAAATAATAACAATGACACTAACCAACAGTTAACTCTCCTTCTCGGGGTGTCTTCAAGTGTAGTAGTCCAAAATAGTCTGCAGCCGCAGTGTTTGGACCTGGGCGTGATATAAAACAAGCAAACAAATCAAAGAGTACAAGACAGCAACCATACTTAAAAACACTTATGAAACCAAACGAGACTATTTAGGCCCCATCCATACCTAAAAAAAACATATATATACAAAGCAGGACTATATAGGCCCAAACCGTACCTAAAAAAAACCACATTACACAAAGTGGGACTATATAGGTCCCAACAGTACCTTTAAAACCTTAAAATACCAAGCAGGACTATATGGGCCAAAACTCTACCTAAAAAAAACTTAAAATACCAAGCGGGACTATACAGGCCCCAACCGGACCTTAAAACCCACATTACACAAAGCAAGACCATATAGGCCCCAATTGTACCTTTAAAACTTTAAAATACCAAGCAGGATTACATAGACCCCAACCGGACCTTAAAAACCCACATTACACAAGCGGGACAATATAGGCCCCAACCGGAACTTAAAAACCCACATTAAACCAAGCGGGACCATAGAGGCCCTACCGGACCTTAAAAACAGACATTAAACCACGCAGGACCATATAGGCCCCAACTGGACCTTGAATACCCACATTACACCAAGCAGGACCATATAAGCCTAAGCAGGACCATATAAGCCCCAACTGGACCTTTAAAACCTTAAAATACCGGTATTACATAGGACCCAACTGGACCTTAAAAACCCAAATTACACAAGCGGGACCATATAGGCCCCAACCGGAATTTAAAAACCCACATTACAACAAGCGGACCATATAGACCCAAACCGGACCTTTAAAACCAACATTACACCATTCGGGACCATATAGGCCCAAACCGGAACTTAAAAACACATATTACACCCAGCAAGACCATGTAGGCCCCAACCAGACCTTAAAAAACCACATTATATCAAGTGCGACCATATAGGCCCCAACCGGACTTTTAAAACCTTAAAATACCAAGCGGGACCATATAGGCCCCAACCGGACCTTAAAAACCCACATTACACCAATCGGAACTATATAGGCCCAAACCGGACCTTTTCAACCTTAAATTACCAAGCGGGACTATATAGGCCAAAACCGGAACTTAAAAACACACATTACACCAAGAGGACCATATAGGCCCCAACTGGACCTTTAAAACCCACATTACACCAAACGGGACCGTATAGGCCCCAACTGGACCTTAAAGACCCACATTAAACCAAGCAAGACCATATAGGCCCCAATCGTACCTTTAAAACCTTAAAATACCAAGCTGGACTACATAGGCCCAAACCGGACCTTAAAAACCTTAAAATACCAAGCGGGACTATACAAGCCCCAACTGGACCTTAAAAAAATCCACATTAAACTAAGCAGGACCATATTGGTCCCAACCAGACCTTAAAAAGACCCATTTAAAACCATATAAGCCCCAACTGTACCTTTAAAACCTTTAAAATACCAAGCAAGACTATATAGGCCAAAATTGTACCTAAAAAAAACCTTACAATACCAAGTGGGACTATATAGGCCCCAACCGGACCTTAAAAACCCACATTACACCAATCGGGACCACATATGCCCCAAACGGACCTTTAAACCTTTAAAATACCAAGCGGGATCATATAGGCCCAAACCAGAACTTATAAACACACATTACACCATGCAAGACCATATAGGCCCCAACCGGACCTTAAAAACCTACATCACACCAGGCGGGGCGCTCAGTGTGAGCCTCTCCCCCCTTCCTCTGTGTCTCCCCCCCCTCCTCTGTGTTTCTTCCCCCTCCTCTTTGTCTCTCCAACCCCTCTCCCCCCCTCTACCTTTGGCAGTCATTGTGAGCCTTTCACCCCTCTACCCCTCCCCCCTCTACTTTACATGTGCCTTTTACACTCATTAGAAGCCTCTCCCCCCTTCCTCTGTGTCTCTTTCCCCCTCCTCTGTGTCTCTTTTCCCTCCCTCCCTTGTGTTTCCTTCCCCCCTCTGTATCTCTTTCAACCTCTCCCCCTCATCCATGTCTCTCCGCTCCTCTCTCTCTCCTGTGTCTCTTCCACCCTCTCCCACTCCTTTGTGTCTCTCCCCCTCCTCTCCCTCCCCTGTGTCTCTTCTCCCCTCCCTCCCTCCCTTGTTTTTCCTCCTCTTCATCTCCCTCCCCTGTGTCTCTCGCCCCTCTTTGTCTCCTCCTCCTCCTCTCCCTCCCCTGTGTCTCTTCCCCCTCTGTGTTGCCCCCTCTTCTCCCTCCCCTCTGTCTCTCCCCCCTCTGTGTCTACCCCTCTCTCTCCCCTGTGTCTCTTCTCCCCCTCTGTGTCTCTTCCCCCTCCCTCCCTTGTGCTTCCTTCCCCATCTCCCTCCCCTGTTTATCTTCTCACTCTCTGTGTCTCTCCCTCCCTCCTCTCTCTCCCCTGTGTCTATAAGAATACCATTTAGTGTATAATAGAAGCTGCCACCATACAGATTACAGAGACATATAATACATACACAGATATAAGAATTGGGTTGTTGTTGTTGGTGCAGTGGATTAGAGCTCTGTGCTTCCACAACTTTTGAACTGGGTTCTAATCAGAAACAGTTCCACTGGAGAAGGAACTGGCAACCCACTCCAGTATCACTGCCTGTGCAAACTTACTTGGTTGATGAGGTTGAATAGAATCACCACAGGAGGGTCAGTCAGTAAAAAGAGCAGGAACAGAGTGGGGGAGTGTTTGAGATAATTGGCTTATAGAGCCTTCCTGATGTCATATCATTTGGGGTGGTCAGAGGGGATGTTCATAGCAACATTGCGACCAGCAGCACTGATTGGTTGATGCTGCAAGCTGTCAGTCTGGACAATTGATACAATTGTAGCAGAGTGAATTAATATTCACCCAAGTTGGAGCATTACAGCCCAATGCTCACACAGTAATATGATCTAGCAGTGCACTGGGGAGAGAGACCAGGCAAGGGGTAAGGCACACAAAGGGTTAATTTAAAGTGATAGATGCATATATTTAACAAAATCATATAAAAGAATCCATTGATGGAAAGGCTATCTGATAGCTGCGGTGTATGTGCTTCACTCACATTAATTTATTTCACTGCTTGCAGATGAAGTAGATGCCTTCATGGACCTGAATTGTGCCTAAAAATAAAAACAAATAAGTCATTGCCAAGGGAAAAACAAAAATTGTTTCTGCACCATATCTTCTCAATTGCATTCCTTATTGACCATTGATTGGGGAAATGTTAAACATAACCCTATGTGTCCACAGAGAAGAGGACCATGGACCATGTGATAAGGGATCGCCATCTGCTCACAAAATGTCACCATCACATAGGCCATGATCCTCTCTGTAGGCAGGCTAGATTATTTGACCACTTGGATCAATAGACACTGAGGAGTGCTGTTGAAAATATGAAATCATAGGTGCATCCCCTATCTCCTCCTCTGCCTTGCCACAGGAACCCCACTACCCTGTGGTACTGCACTGAGTCCCTAGTTTGAATGGTGTCGGGGGCAGGTTGCAGGGAGAGGCATTCCCTTGGAAGCAGAAGCACCGGTGGAGGTGGAAGCATGGCTAGACCAGGCAATTGGTGTGCGTGGGTGGCCTCTGGAGTAGATGAAGCAGTGTTGGGAACCAGAGCATTATGGGAGATGTCCATGCTGAGCTGGGTTAGCACTCTCTGGTTCTGTACCACATAGGGCAGCCTGGTCATGCAGGACTCCACCTGCTGGTTTTGCCTCCTCACTTCACTTTGGAACCTCCTGAGGCTGTGGCCCACTGAGGCCTGGTGGGAGGAGATGGTGCCTTGAATCGTCCTAATTTCGTCTCTACAGTCTCTCATCAGGTCCAGCATCTCCACCATTGTGGCCTCCAGCGGTGGGCCTTGGGATGGAGGTTCAAGTTGGCAGGGAATGGATGTGGGAGGAGGCACCAGTGTTGGCCCAGTGGGGAGGTGCTGAGGACTGGATGCGGGTGATGGTGGTGGGCCTAGTGGTGGTGGTGCCCAGAATGCGCCTGTGGTGGGAGGAGCTGAGGGTGGCAAATCAATCTGTGGGAGGAAGGGACCAATAGTTTCAAATGCCACTTGTGTGGCTGAAGGTCCGGTAAATCCCCCCACTGTCCATATCAATTGTTAGTCCTCCTCCTCATCCCCAGGGCCTTCTAATCCTCTCCTGCGTTCTTCCTCCTGACACCTTTTTAGTTAACAGCAGTATATGATTATTTGATTGATTTGTGTTTTTACCTTTCTGGCATGGAATTATCTTGAACCTGTATTGTTCATGTATTACCCAAAGCTTGAGGATATCCTTTGCTGGATGTGATCATTTCTTTATATTATGAACTTGTTTTTTATTGGTTCATAGCAATAACTTCATTCATGGTGCAATCTGGCCTCTGCAGCACATGCATATACATACTCTGCAGAAGTTGCTGTGCTGTGTCATACTAACCAATCAGTGAGCACTAGTGATGTCGCGAACATAACATTTTCGGTTCGCGAACCGCGAACGCGAACCTCCGCAAATGTTTGCAAACCGGCGAACCCAGTGAACCGCCATAGACTTCAATGGGCAGGCGGGTTTTAAAACCCACAGGGACTCTTTCTGGCCACAATAGTGATGGGAAAGTTGTTTCAATGGGACTAACACCTGGACTGTGGCATGCCAGAGGGGGATCCATGGCAAAACTCCCACAGAAAATTACATAGTTGATACAGAGTCTGGTTTTAAGCCATAAAGGGCATAAATTACCTAACATTCCTAAATTGTTTGGAATAACATGCTTTAAAACATCAGGTATGATGTTGTATCGATCAGGTAGTGTAAGGGTTAGGCCCGCTTCACAGTGACAGACCAAACTCCCCGTTTAACGCACCGCAAACAACCGCAAAAAGTCCATTTGCACAACCGCAAACTCCCCATTTGCACAAGGTTGGATACCAAGCTATCCATGTCCCGTTCCTTGTCCTCACTGATGTCATTGAAGGTCTCTTCCTCCAACCAGCCACCAAGGGTCCCCGAAAGGTGACAAGAAGCCCCCTGGGACGCCTGCTGTGTTTGGTCTTCCACCTCCTCAAAGCCACCTTCCTCCTCTGACTACTCTTCTTCAGACTCCTCTCACTGCATTGCCTCTCTCTGCATTATTATAAGGTGTGTTAAGTAGTACTACTCTTATCAGTTTAATACTTGTTACGTCACCTATCAGGGGACGTGTATAAGGCCTGGATTTTTGGAACCGGGAGATGGAAAAAGATGCTTGGTTGGTCGTATCACTTTAATTTTGGGGCACGGCACGTGCAATCAAAGGTGCCACCAGATAGGAGTGGCGTGTTTGAAAGTACTACTCTTATCAGTTTAATACCTGTTACAGCACCTATCAGGGGTCATGTATAAGGCCTGGATTTTTAGAACCGGGAGATGGAAAAAGATGCTTAGTTGGTCGTATCACTTCAATTTTGGGGCACGGCAGTGCAATCAAAGGTGCCACCAGATAGGAGTGGCGTGTTTGTAAGTACTACTCTTTTCAGTTTAATACTTGTTACGTCACCTATCAGGGGGCGTGTATAAGGCCTGTATTTTTAGAACCAGGAGATGGAAAAAGATGCTTTGTTGGTCGTATCACTTCAATTTTGGGGCACGGCAGTGCAATCAAAAGTGCCACCAGATCGGAGTGGCGTGTTTGTAAGTACTACTCTTATCAGTTTAATACTTGTTACGTCACCTATCAGGGGGCGTGTATAAGGCCTGGATTTTTAGAACCGTGAGATGGAAAAAGATGCTTGGTTGGTCGTATCACTTCAATTTTGGGGCACGGCACGTGCAATCAAAGGTGCCACCATATAGGAGTGGTGTGTTTGTAAGTACTACTCTTATCAGTTTAATACCTGTTACAGCACCTATCAATAGGCGTTCATAAGGCCTGTATTTTTAGAACCAGGAGATGGAAAAAGATGCTTTGTTGGTCGTATCACTTCAAATTTGGGGCACTTTGTGACATTAGCTTCTTACGCTCAAACATGTCCTTTACAGGCACCTGACTATGGGCAGATGAGCAGGAACTGCTCAAGGCGAGAGACGGAGTGGCGGATGGTTGAGATGGGGCAAGGAGGACAGCAGTGGTTGATGTGGCTGATGATGCTGGACCAGGAGGAGGATGGCCGCTTTGAGTTTGTGTGCTGCTTGTACTCATGTGTTGGTCTGGAGTCACCCAAACATTAGGTCTCAACCTGTAGAGGATAGGGGAACCAGGCTACTCTAGATCTCATTCATCATTACAGGTTTTGACAGATCGGTACTATGCGTCCAAGCTACTGTGACAACAGATATGAGTGGCACTGTGCACTTGCAGAAGTTGGTAGAGTAGACGCTGTAGGTCTGACACACACGCTTGCAGACAACTAACTGCTATGCAATCTATTACAGTAGAAAACATATTTTTGGTTCTTAAATGTACACTACTGTTACACCAGATATGAGTGGTGTGTTAAGTAGTACTACTCTTATCAGTTTAATACTTGTTACGTCACCTATCAGGGGACGTGTATAAGGCCTGGATTTTTGGAACCGGGAGATGGAAAAAGATGCTTGGTTGGTCGTATCACTTTAATTTTGGGGCACGGCACGTGCAATCAAAGGTGCCACCAGATAGGAGTGGCGTGTTTGTAAGTACTACTCTTATCAGTTTAATACCTGTTACAGCACCTATCAGGGGTCATGTATAAGGCCTGGATTTTTAGAACCGGGAGATGGAAAAAGATGCTTAGTTGGTCGTATCACTTCAATTTTGGGGCACGGCAGTGCAATCAAAGGTGCCACCAGATAGGAGTGGCGTGTTTGTAAGTACTACTCTTTTCAGTTTAATACTTGTTACGTCACCTATCAGGGGGCGTGTATAAGGCCTGTATTTTTAGAACCAGGAGATGGAAAAAGATGCTTTGTTGGTCGTATCACTTCAATTTTGGGGCACGGCAGTGCAATCAAAGGTGCCACCAGATAGGAGTGGCGTGTTTGTAAGTACTACTCTTATCAGTTTAATACTTGTTACGTCACCTATCAGGGGGCGTGTATAAGGCCTGGATTTTTAGAACCGTGAGATGGAAAAAGATGCTTGGTTGGTCGTATCACTTCAATTTTGGGGCACGGCACGTGCAATCAAAGGTGCCACCATATAGGAGTGGTGTGTTTGTAAGTACTACTCTTATCAGTTTAATACCTGTTACAGCACCTATCAATAGGCGTTCATAAGGCCTGGATTTTTAGAACCGGGAGATGGAAAAAGATGCTTTGTTGGTCGTATCACTTCAAATTTGGGGCACTTTGTGACATTAGCTTCTTACGCTCAAACATGTCCTTTACAGGCACCTGACTATGGTCAGATGAGCAGGAACTGCTCAAGGCGAGAGACGGAGTGGCGGATGGTTGAGATGGGGCAAGGAGGACAGCAGTGGTTGATGTGGCTGATGATGCTGGACCAGGAGGAGGATGGCCGCTTTGAGTTTGTGTGCTGCTTGTACTCATGAGTTGGTCTGGAGTCACCCAAACATTAGGTCTCAACCTGTAGAGGATAAGGGAACCAGGCTACTCTAGATCTCATTCATCATTACAGGTTTTGACAGATCGGTACTATGTGTCCAAGCTACTGTGACAACAGATATGAGTGGCACTGTGCACTTGCAGAAGTTGGTAGAGTAGACGCTGTAGGTCTGACACACACGCTTGCAGACAACTAACTGCTATGCAATCTATTACAGTAGAAAACATATTTTTGGTTCTTAAATGTACACTACTGTTACACCAGATATGAGTGGTGTGTTAAGTAGTACTACTCCTATCAGTTTAATCCCTGTTATGTGCCTTTTTTGGGGTTTGGTTGTTGAAGCCACAGTGCAGCACCAGAGGCCAGAAAAATTAGGCATGTACACATGCCTGAAAAATTAGGTATTGTTGAACTTGCAGCGAGCAGAGAAGAAGGTAGGCCTGATTCAACGCCCCATCCCTGCATATCCACACTCAGAGATTGAGGGGGCGACCCTTACAAGGCCACGGGCTGGAGATATAAAGGGGGGCCATCCCAAATAAGCACACAAGCGGGGACAAAGGTAGTGAAGGGGACATAGAAGCCCATGGACTGACAATCGCCATCTTGGCAGGAAAAGGGCCCAGCAATTAAGCCAAACTGACCCAGCACAGGCAGCTACTTGAGTCAAACGCTGTACAATTACACCTTAATAAAGCTGAAACATGCAGCAGCAGGGATTCTAAACGGCCACACAGGGACAAGGAGGCTAACAGCCCCCACAGTCTCTGCACCACTCTTTTTAACAGATAACCCAAGGGGCTAACCAGGGACCTTGCCCACAAAAAAAAGCAGAATTTTATTGGAGGAATTATTAGTGTCTTTACCCCCCAAGAGAGGACATAATATACGGTATCTTTAGACTACCTGATGGCCAAACCTCCTTTAGCCCCAATGCTATCAAAGAAACATTTCAAAACTTCGATCAGACCATATATTCATCCCAATCCCGCTGCAGCGGATCTGACATAGAGTCCTTCCTACTACAGCAAGAAGTCCACAAAATACCTGTACCTCAATTGGACAGCTTGAACCTATACATATCCCAAGAGGAAGTTAAATCTACAATCCAAGATCTTAAATTTGGCAAGTCCCCAGGGCCAGACGGTTTTACTCATCTGTACTATAAGAAATTTGAGCCCTTGCTTACCCCCGCACCTAACATCTTTGTTTAAAGCTATACTAAATGGAGAACCTATGCCCCCTTAATTGAATCAGGCCGACCTCATAGTCTTTCCAAAAGAGGGTAGGGACCCGAATCTCAAACTGTATTACAAGGCAGCGCAGCTGGCTTTCATTCCTCTGGTGCATTCTCCCACACATCAGCCACTCTGGGTATTTATGGAAAATGTAAGCATGTCACCTTATACATGGGATACAGTAATATGGATTCCAGGCCTGTATACTTTTTTGAGAAACTTGAAAAACCCGTTGATTAAGCACTCATTAAAAATATGGACGGAGATGAACTGGACACAAAAACTGGACACTCGGGTATCAGATCTTACCCCTATCGTACCCAATCCCCACTTTAAGATAAATTTTCCCGAAAGCTCTCTCAGTTGGTTGAAGTCTCAGAACCTACTAAGGGTTGGTCCATGGTGGCATGACGACAAAATAATGACCTTTGAGCGGGTGAGAGATAGATACAATTTACCCCTGGCTGAACACTATAATTTTTGCAGGATACATCATTTTATATATAAGATAAGTGGTAGGGGAACCCCCCAAAGAAACACCTGGCTACTCAAAAAATGTAGGGATTCCCCCTTTCAGCCTGATATTATTAGCCTCATGTATGAACTATTTAATGAAAACTCATGGGCAAACAAAACAGACTATACCAAAGCCTGGGAGAGGGATTTGGGCACCGAGTTGGCAGACAGCACATGGGATAAAAGTTGTCGAGGCTTAAGTAGGGGATCTTTAAATTATAGTCTGCTTGAGATTTCAATAAAGGTCCTACACAGGACATATATTACTCCTTTTAGGCTAAATAAATGGGATCCAAAATGGAGCAGCTCATGTTTTAGGAACAGTGGTAATGAGGCTACATTTATTCATGTCTGGTGGGAGTGTTCGGCAGTCATAAGACTATGGGAAGAAACATGCTTACTAGCTTCTAAAATGTTTAAGATTCAGATTTCTGCTAATATAGAAAATTGCATGCTGGGTGTTCCGCATGTCTGTTTCTCGCCTGCTCAAAATAGGCTATTAAAGTTCATCATGTTGGCCACAAAGAACCATATAGCCAGACAATGGAAATCGGATACCCTACACTTTCAGGTGGTTAAAAATAAATTAAACTTTATCCTTATAAATGAACGCCTTACCCATTTAGTAGACAACTCCATGGATACATTTTGAGATATATGGTCTCCGTGGCTGCAATTAAGGGATAGCATATCATCTGGAGACAATTAAAGAAATGTAGGTCCGGAATAGGGGCTCCCCTAAATGGGAGAGGATATTCTCAAGAGAACCGGATGGATGGAGGTGTGTGTGGATCCTTAGAGGGGCGGAGGACGGAGGTAAGTGCCATATTTTACATCATATTTATGTAAAAAAGGAGGATGTTTGTGGACCTTTCCCTTTCCCAACATGTTAAATGTTAAAACTAGTTATTTTTTTTCCCAATTATAGTCGGATTCAAGACTTAAAGGGAATCAACTTAAAACAAACTGAATTAAAGCTATATTAATAACTGAAAAGTAAAAAATATATATATTTTTAGGCTACAAATACAACCAAATCCAGATAACAAACTAGCCCTGGATATGGTATAATCTCCAAGATTATGGAATGGAAAGGGGTAAACTGAGTATTAATACAGATAAGGTAACTCAGTGATGTATTAACATGTATGGATATATATGTAACATGGAAATGGTTGTTTGAATATGATATATTACCTGACCTAATAAAATATTTTTTGAAAGAAAAAATACACATAGCTAGTAGTTGGAAAACCCCAAATTAAAACTTTCAGGAATTAATAAAAAACAACAACTATTTACTGCTCAACGAGAGATTAAACCATGTAGTCTTAGATAGAATCACCCAGTTCCAGACAATTTGGGATCCCTGGATAACATCCCCATTTAGTGCCCCCCTAATATAATAAAACATTTGTTAATGGTTGAAGCCACTCGGGGGGAAGGACCGGAGTGGGGGAGCCCTGGAGGAGACCCTTCAGAAGCAACCGGCGGCAAAATCATCCGAGGAAAGGAGAGGTCGCCTCCTGAAGCCTGCCCTAGGGTAACCCAAGGGCGATTGAGCAGGTTAGATATTGTAAATAATAAGCTACTGCTTGGAGTGATGATAGATAATAGGACTTTGGTGTTAACTGCTGATATACTCTTTACTATTGTCTGTTTTACCATGTCTTAGGTTTCTCTTAAAAATTGCAATCACAGTAAAAAAAAAGAAAATTTATTAACCAAAAAAGTAAAAATAAGAAGGCCTAGCCAGCTAATTTTAACAAAATGTCTTCATTGTAAATATGTATTTTTGCACAACTGTTGTGTTATGCAAGACTGTTCAATATGCTTTCTTTTTCATTACATGCCGTACGCCTTCTGACATAAAAATGTAAATAAAAAAATTAGGTATTGTTGCAGCCGCTGCTGTTGCAGCGGCCAGAAAAATTGACCTTTGTTCCCCAGGCAGAAAGTTCCATAAAACATTGCGTCTTCTTGAACCCTAGTTGGTGGCGGATAGGTCACGCAAGTAATCCGGCATTCACAGATAACCTACAGCAGCGTTTGGACCATTTTTAGCCGAAGGCAGCTCATCTCATCAGGCCTTTTTCAGTCGAATGTATCGCCCAGTGTCAGTCCCTTCGGGATCCATCCCTCATTCATCTTTATAAAGGTGAGGCAATCTAGACTTTTTTGCCCTAGGCGACTTCTCTTCTCGGTGACAAAACCTCCTGCTGCACTGAAGGTCCTTTCTGACAGGACACTTGAAGCGGGGCAGGCCAGAAGTTCAATTGCAAATTGGGATAGCTCAGGCCACAGGTCTAGCCTGCATAACCAGTAGTCAAGGGGTTCATCGCTCCTCAGAGGGTCGATATCTGCAGTTAAGGCGAGGTAGTCTGCTACCTGTCGGTCAAGTCGTTCTCTGAGGGTGGATCCCGAAGGGCTACTGTGATGCGTAGGACTGAAAAAAGTCTGCATGTCCTCCATCAACAACACGTCTTTTAAACGTTCTGTCCTTGCCGGCGTGGTTGTGGGAGGAGGATTACTTTCACCTCTTCCCCTGTTATATTGCCCTTGTGCTGTGACATCACCCATATATGCTGTGTAAAGCATACTTGTTAATTTGTTTTGGACCTGCTGCATCCTTTCTGACTTGCGGTAATTTGGTAACATTTTAGGGACTTTCTGCTTATACCGGGGGTCTAGTAGTGTGCACACCCAGTACAGGTCGTTCCCCTTCAGCCTTTTTATACGAGGGTCCTGCGACAGGCACGACAGCATGAAAGACCCCATTTGCACAAGGTTGGATGCTGAGCTACCCATGTCCCGTTCCTCGTCTTCAGTGATCTCGCTGAAGATATGTTCTTCACACCAGCCACGTACAACACCACGGGTACCGGATAGGTGACGACGAGCACCCTGGGATGCCTGTTGTGATTGGTCTTCCTCCTCCCCCTCAAAGCCACATTCCTCCTCTGACTCCTCTTCCTCAGAATCCTCTTCCAGCGTTGCCGCAGGTCTAGCAAGCGATGCTGATGAGGCTGTTTCTGGTGGTGATGGTGACCACAACTCTTCGTTCTGCCCTGACTATGCTTTGCAGACCAGGTATCAGTGGTCAGATGGACCCTTGCCCCAACACTGTGTGCCAGAGATGCCATTACTTCCTTTTGCACAATCGAGTACAGGTTGGGGATTGCCTTTTGGGCAAAGAAATTTCGGCCGGGTACCTTCCACTGCGGTGTCCCAATCGCTACAAATTTTTTGAACGCCTCAGACTCCACCAGCTTGTATGGTAAAAGCTGGCGGGCTAAGAGTTCAGAAAACCAGCTGTCAGACGCCGGGCATTGGCTTCTTACGCTCAAACATGCCCTTGACAGACACCTGACTGTGGGGAGATGAGCAGGAACAGCAAAAGGCGAGAGACGGAGTGGTGGATGGTTGAGAGGGGGCAAGGAGGACAGCAGTGGTTGACGTGGATGAAGATGCTAGACCAGGAGTAGGATGGCGGCTTTGAGTTTGTGTGCTGCTTGTACTCATGTGTTGATCCCATTGGCGTTTGTGATGTGACATCATGTGCCTTCGCAAAGCAGTTGTACCTAGGTGGGTGTTGGACTTCCCACGACTCAGTTTCTTTTGGCACAGGTTGCAAATGGCATCGCTGTTGTCAGAGGCAGACACAGAAAAAAAATGCCACACTGCTGAGCTCTGCGGTGACGGCATTCTGATGGTGGCAACAGCATGCGTTGATTGGCGTGCTGTCTGGCTGACCCCGGGTGCTGATGCATGCTGTCTGACTGTGCCACTAGCTCGTTGCGATGACCTCCCTCTGCTTCCAACTTGTCTCCTCCTCCTCTCTGTCTCCCCATCTGAACTTTCCCCCTGTTCTTCTTCTCTTCTAGCGGGCGACCACGTGACATCCACGGACGCATCGTCATCATCATCACCCGCCTCACTTGTATCTGACAACTCAACAAAGGAAGCAGCAGCGGGTACATCATCATCATCACATCGTACGTACATGTGTGTACTGCTGCCTGACTGAGACATATCCCTGTTATCTACATCCTCTGGCAATAATGGTTGCGCATCACTCATTTCTTCCAACTGATGTGTAAATAACTCTTCTGACTGATCAATTGAATCGGCTGTGGTACTAGTGTTGGTAGTGGCGGCAGGCAGGCGAGTGGTAACTTGAGAGGTGCCCAAAGCTAATCTGGAGGAGGATGGTGCGTCAATGTTCCAAGCGGAAGCTGTAGAAGATTGGGTGTCCTGTGTTAGCCAGTCAACTACGTCCTCTGAACTTTTCAAGTTCAGGGTAACTGGCTTCTGAACACTGGGCATTATTGTAGGGCCAAAGGGAATCACAGCACCATGACCATGACGGCCCCTGCGAGTGTCCTGCCTCTGCGTGTAATTATTTTTCCCATTAGTGGTACTATGCGTGCAAGCTACTGTGACAACAGATATGAGTGGCACTGTGCACTTGCAGAATTTGGCAGAGTAGACGCTGTAGGCCTGACACAGACGCTTGCAGACAAGTAACTGCTATTCAATGTATTACAGTCAAAATTGTATTCTTTGTTTAAATGTGCACTACTGACTGTTACACCAGATATGAGTGGTGGCACTGACTGGGCAAGTGGGCACAGTATACGATGTGAGCCTAAGACACACACGCTGGCAGGCAGGCAAATGAAATTAGATTACACAGAAAAAAAGTTTTTTTTTTTTTTAAATGTAGAGTGCTGGTACACCACTAGATTGGATTGGTTGAACCTGGCATAATACTTGTAAGCCTGACACACACGCTGACTAGCGGTCAGGCAAATGAACTTAGATTGGCGGTCAGGCAATGAACTTAGATTTAAGAAAATACAATTATTGTTTTTTTTAAATGTAGACTGCTGGTACACCACTAGATTGGATTGGTTGAACTTGGCACAATACTTGTAAGCCTGACACACACACTGGCTAGCGGTCAGGCAAATGAACTTAGATTGGCGGTCAGGCAATGAACTTAGATTTAAGAAAATAAAATTATTGTTTTTTTAAATGTAGACTGCTGGTACCCCAACTAGATTGGATTGGTTGAACTTGGCACAGTGTATTTTGACATTATGAGAAACATGATCTGTAAACTAAATAAAAATCATTTTAGGAGGTTAAGAGAAAAAGAAACCGAATGGGGGGATACAGAGCAGAGCACACCATCTACAGCCCACTGGGAGACAAACTCATCCATTCCCCCAGTGGACAAAGCCAGGTGGTACTCTGCCCGGATACGGGAGCGCACCAGCACCCGGAACATGGCCTCAGGTGACAAGGGAACCCCCCCTATCAAACACTGCTTCCTGGACTTATATATAGCCAATTTGGCTAATGCCAGGAGCAGGTTGACGAGGAGGTCCCTGGCCTTATTGCCCCGGGACACTGGGTGCCCAAAAATAAAAATGTGAGGGGAGAAATGCAGCCAGAACTGCAGGAGGAGGCCCCTAAAGAGTGACAAGAGGGGCTGCAGTCTGGCGCAACTAAAATAAATATGATACACGGACTCTCCCTTGCCACAGAATGGACAAGTGGAGGGGGAGTCCGTGAATTTAGCTAAGTACTCTCCCGTGCTCAGTGCACCATGGAGCCTCTTGCCCTCGTCAGCTGGTAGGACCCGCCTCCAGATGGTATCGGCACGAGTCACGAGGGCAAGGAAGTGCACTGTATGGAGCACGAGAGAATATAAGCTCTTCTTCGGCATGCCGCGAAAGCATGCCGAGGGTATGTCCCTCAACTTTGAGAGGTTGGGGACAGGAGGAGCCTGAGGGGAAACACAGGGCTTGTGTCCAATGCAAACAGCCGGAGCAGGGGTGTTGAAAGGTGCATGTGGCACTCCGGCCTGCAAAGCCCCGCAAAGGAAGGTGCGCGAGTCGGGGCAGATGGCATCCCTAATCTCCTGGAGCAAGCGCCCTGAGACTTTGGGCGTCACATATCCCAAACGGAGCGCAAGCTCCTGGGGTGACACCCAATCAGAACGCCCGTATTCCAGGAGATCCCCGACTCGGGTCATCCGTGCATGACTAAGGCGGCGGATGATACAGGGGGACTGTAACATTGGAGCCCCCACTGCTGGATTAAATAGCAGGGGCTCCGTGAATATTTCATCCCCCAAAGGCACGCCCTGCCTGGTCACGGAGACCATGCTCCAGGCCTTGAGGGTTTCCTGGTAGTATGCCGGCAACACAGAGAGGTCTCTCCCAAACCCCTCGGGCCTGATCAGAAATAATTGCCGGTCATACCCCAGGTTGCGCAACTGGCGATAAAAGCTGGATGCCAGTGCGCACCACTGCGGAGAGGGATCTGCATATAGGTATCTCTGCAGGTACTGAAGGCGGAAGGTGGACAACTGGGAGCACACACAAACTACTCCCTGTCCACCCTCCACCAAAGGCAGACTTGCCACCCCTGCAGAGACCCAATGCCTTCCCATCCAGAGGAAATCTAACAAATTCCTCTGGATATTGGTGACAAACTCGGGGGTCGGACTCAGACAAATCAGCCGGTGCCAGATCTGAGAAGCCACCAGCTGATTAACCACTAGAGTCCGCCCCCTAAGGGAAAGCATTTTTGCTAGACCCCTCCATCGTCCCAGACGGGAGAGGACACTGCCCTCTAACTCCCTCCAGTTGTCTGGGACGGAAGCGTCCGCAGCGGACAGGTAGACCCCCAGATATTTAATGACATCTGCCTCCCACGTGATGTCACGAAACGTGGGAGGCAAAGAGTCTACCTGTAAATTACCCTCTAAAAGGCCTGTGCATTTGGACCAGTTGATCTGAGCGGAGGAGGCAGCTGAATATACCTCCTGGCACTGTTTTGCCAGCTCAAGATCAACTGGATCATGGGCCACGAGAAGCACATCGTCAGCATAAGCTGAAAGGACAATCCGCATGTCTGGATCTTTTAGCACCAGCCCTGTGAGCCTTTTCCTCAGTAGGCAGAGGAAAGGCTCGATGGCCAGTGCATATAACTGTCCAGACAAGGGACATCCTTGACGCACCCCTCGTCCAAATACCAAAGGTGCTGTTAGGGACCAATTGATTTTAAGTAAACACTCTGCAGAGGCGTACAGCGTTCTTATAAAGCCCATAAACTGTGGGCCAAAGCCGAACGCTTGCAGAGTGGCTATGAGGTAACCATGGTCCACCCTGTCAAACGCCTTCTCTTGATCTAAAGAGAGAAAGGCGAGTGACAGACCAGTCCTGCGAGAATAATGCAATAGATCCCGGACCAGAAAGATACTATCGAAGATAGTCCGGCCCAGGATCGCATAGGACTGGTCAGGGTGAACCAATTCTGCCAGCACAGACCCAAGTCTAAGCGAGATGGCTTTAGCTACAATCTTGAAGTCTGTGCTGAGCAGAGAGACCGGTCGCCAGTTCTTAATAAGCCGGAGATCCCCCTTTTTGGGCAGCAGGGCAAGTACTGCCCTGCGACAAGACAGGGGCATCTCCCCGGTCTCTAGGGCTTCCCCAAGGACCAGATGGAAATAAGGTCCCAGAGTCTCCCAGAAAAATTGGAAAAACTCTACAGTCAGTCCGTCCAGTCCTGGAGACTTCTCACAGGACATGGCACGGAGGGCTTTAGAGAGCTCTTGAAAAGATAGTGGTATATCAAGCCGCTCTCTTACACCCTCACTGACTGTGGGGAGCCCCTCCCATAGCACCCTGCAGGCGTCTGGAGAAATGGGATCCGGAGAGTAAAGATCTTTATAAAAGTTCCGGGCTCTATCCCGGATACTCTCCGGATCTGTAAGGGGGGCACTGTCTTCATCTAGAAGACAGGTGATGTGCCTACTGTTACCCCCCTTTTTCTCCAGTGAGTAGAAGAGGCGCGAGCCGCGGTCTAGATCTTTGAGAAAACCTAAGCGGCTGCGCACGTATGCCCTCTTGGCCTGGTGTCGTTCCAGGTCACAGAGGACACCCTTCCTCTCTACATACTCGCTCTGCAGGGATTGGTCCCTACAAGTGAACAGCCTCTGCTCCAGATGGAGTACCTCCCCCCGGAGTGACTCCAACTCAGCTTCGCGCTGCCCACTTGCACCCTTGGTATATTCCTGACACAGAAGTCGCAAATGAACCTTGCCCACGTCCCACCACAGTTTTAACGTGGCAAAGTCTCCCTTGCAACCCCTCCAGTCCGTCCAAAACTCCCGGATCAATGTCACGAGCCCCTGGTCCTTCAACAAAGCATTGTTGAAGTGCCAATAGGTGGCTCGTGGCGCTGTTGGCGTTAGCGCCACCGTCACAGACACACAGTTGTGGTCTGTGAACGGAGCCAGCCTAATGGCACAAGAACCGACTCGTGACATATAGTGACTAGATATATATAGTCTGTCGATCCGGGAGTGGGACACCAGACCGGCTCTCACCCTGACGTAGGTGAAACCGTCTGATGCCCCTGGGTTCTGCTCTCGCCAGATGTCCTCCAGGGAGAAGCGGGCGATGATCTCCCGCAGGGCTGACGCAGAAGGCGGGTACGGCTCTGGACTATTCCGGTCCAGAGCGTCGAGGGTGCAGTTGAAATCACCCCTGAGTGCCAAACACTCATCTGCGTCAACCGTCTCCAAAAACTGGGACAGTCTGGCGAGGAACCTCACTCTCTCGGGCCCTCCAGCAGGGGCATATATATTAACTAGGTTAATGATGCTACCCTGCTCTCGGACCCGGAGGTGGATTAGACGGCCTGGGATAACAGCTTTCACAAGCAGCAGCTCTGGCTGAAAAGACTCTGAGAACAGGGTCACCACTCCACATGACGCCGATGTGAAGTGGCTGAAGAAGACCCTGCCTCTCCACTCCAGTTGCCACGAGGCCTCAGCCTCTGGAGTGGTGTGAGTTTCCTGCAGGAAGCTCACAGAGTACCCTCCCTGATATAAATAGGAGAGTACCTGGAACCTGCGGAAACTGTCTTGACAGCCATTGGTATTTAGCGTGCTGATGTGCAAAGCCATTACTGCGTGTCAGGAATTGTGCGTTCCTCAGACCCTTGAGACTGCTGATAGGACACGCACATTTTATAGAATTTCCGGACGCGGAGATGCTCCTCAGTCCCAGAATTCTTGGCCCTAGTGCTGACCACTAGATATTGCTGGAGAGAGTGGAGAATAAACGACATATTCTTCCACCTCTCCAAGGCCAGCCGCACCTTCCTTTTCTTTTGTCCATGAAGGGTGCTCTCAAGGAATAGATCTATTTCCTTGACAGGGATAACCCACCCAGAATCTGATGTTCCTTCTAGTGGGTCACCCCTGGGCTCCTCTTGGCTGAGGGCTTTTACTCCATCCTCCCCGGCTGGAGTCAGTTTCCTCAGCTTTATTCTCAGGGACCCCCTCTTAGATGATACAGCAGGAGTCCCTTTAGCACCCTTCAAGGTAAATAATGGACCCTTGGATTGCTGCTGCACCCCTGTAGCTTCAGGAGTGCATTCAGGGGTAGCTGGCTGACAGCAGTGGCTGGCATGGCTTCCTTAATGGAAGCCTTGGAGGCTTTATATGCCTCCTCTGCCAGTTCCACCGCTGCTTGCTCAGCTTGGATGGCACCGATGTTAGGGTCAGTGGACGGCTGAGGAGGGTAGACAGGCTCTCCCATGATGTTAACAAGAAAACCTGTTTTATCACCCTCCCCCATTTCCACTTTCCCTTGTGCCACATCCCCCCTGACAGACAAATCCATGGGGTCCTGAATGGGGGTCATGCCTATATTCCCCCCCTCCAGTAGTGACTCGGCCTGGGGCTCTAACAAAGCCCGAGGTACGTCACTAGAGAGTGACACTGGAGGAGGAGACTGACTGGTGCCCTTGAAGCTCAGCACCTCAGGGACACTGACTACCCATTCAGCAGGGGCTTTGTTGGGACCCCCCTCAAAGGCCAGAGGCAGAACCTGATCTTTCTTGTCTACCCCTGCCTCACTTGGGAGACCCTCTTGCCCCTGCTTTTCCTCCAGACCCTTTTCCACATTAACCCCTATAGGGTCTGGAGAGAGAGATGTGTGGTCTGGCACCGGCTGGCTGAGCTTAATAACCGGGCCAGACAATGTCACTGGATGAGGAGGAGATGTTTTGTTCCTCTTCTTGCTTTTAGAGGGAGGTGCTCCACTATAGAGCACTTCCCACTTATCAGCAACCTCCCTGTTGGTTTTATGCTTCCTCTTCCTGGGGACGTCACTCCTGGAAGAGGAGCTGCCACTAGCTGCCTCCCCTGCAGAGGGCTTATTATCCCTCTGCTTACACTGTGCCCCCACACTAACTGATGTAATTATGGTGGGGGCAGATTGGGACTTGGGAGATGCAGCTGTGACACTGGGAGGACCGGTGACATTCTTCCCCTTTTTCCCCGTGTCTGCAGTCTTGCTGGAGACCACAGACACAGATGGCTTTTTTGGGGAAGAAGGGGGTTTGGAGGCCGTGGTGGTGGCTTGAGGAACGGCCTCCTTGCCTGAGCTCTGTGGGGGGGCTATGACCCTTGAGGTCCCCGCTGTTATGGGCTCAGCGGGGATGGGTGCCGTACTGACGGAGGTGCCATTTGCTGGGGCTGGGGCATGATGCTTTACATTAGGACAATTCCTACGTGTATGCCCCAACCCCTTGCAATGATAGCACTGCACCTCCGTAGTGCTGTAAAAAATCCTGTACAGCACCCCCTCAAATGGAACCCCAAAAGACCCCTCAATGTTTTCTGCGCCCTGAGGCAGGCACATTTGTACCTGCCTCTTGAAAGAGAGCACATGACGAAGTGCTCTCTCTCTGCACCCTAGGGGAATTTTAATAAATGGTGTTTTTACTTCCCCTAGGGTTAGCAGGTGGGGGCGCAGGAGGGAGTCTGGTAGGAAGGGGGGCACATTAGAGAGTGTTACTTTTGTGCCCAACCCTTCCAGGGGTTCTATTGGGACATATAATCCCCCCACTGTGATGCCTCTCTGTATAAGAATGTGTGCAGCAGCCAGAGTACGGGTAAAGAAAACTGCTTTCCCGTACATTTTGCTGGCTGCTACTATAACAGAGGGGCTGATGACATTAGCTGCAGCACGCAGATAGATATCAATGCTGTAGACCCCAGACATCTGACATTTAACCCTATGCTTCCTGGTGATCTGCCCCTCAGCCCCAGCGGTGGTATTACTGGGGCCAGCAGAAACCACCTGTGACCAGGTATTAGTCACAGGGGTAGGTCTGCTGGCAAAACCACCAGGAGCTGGGGCTGCCTTATCTGCCTGGGGCCTATGCTGTGCAGTGCTGCAGCTAGGATTTTCAGGGGCCATTATTCCCCCTTTTGACCCCTGAGGCTTCTTAATGGTCTTATCCCTCATGTTTAGACCCTTTTTTTTTTTAGTTTATTTGTTTTATTTATTTTTATTTTTTGTTTTATGATTTTCTACTGTTTTCTTTTTTAAAAAAAAATATAAAAGTGTGAAAAAGAAACAAAAAGACAAAAACTAAGGGAGACAAAAACTAAGGGAGAGAGAGAGATGATGTTTGGCAGTGGAAGGGTTAATGGCCTTTTGCAAGGTGTTACTAATTGCAACAACACAGAGAACACAGAGGCTTTTTAACCCCTCTGTGTCTCTGTGTCAGATGTTAAAAAAGCCTTTTAAACAAAACTTCAAATTGTTTTCCCCCCACTGCCTACAAAGATGTTACTTGTCTTCTCTCCCCCCAAAACATAAAACCCAACACCAACAACAAACTAACAAAACCTGAAAAACTTTAAAAAAAAAAAAGTCAAAGTAAAAAAAAGTTTCAGGAGTGAAGGTAAAGTGCTAAGGGAGGGGTGTGGCAAAGTATCCAGGAGACAGCTCACTCTCCTGGGATAGAGAGTTGAGCCTGACCCCCAGAAAACTAAAACTTAAATTAAACTAAGAAAAAAACCACAAAAACTCCCAAAAATGAACAACACCGTGCACAAAGTGCTTATAAACAGAAAGGTGTTAAAATAAAACTTGTATTTGAGGGACTAAGACCCTAAAAAGCCTTTTGTTTAGAGCTCAAGCATACACACAACATGCTCTCTGGCTCAGTACTTGTAAGCCTGACACACACACTGGCTAGCGGTCAGGCAAATGAACTTAGATTGGCGGTCAGGCAAATGAACTTAGATTTAAGAAAATAAAATTATTGTTTTTTTAAATGTAGACTGCAGGTACACCACTAGATTGGATTGGTTGAACTTGGCACAATACTTGTAAGCCTGACACACACACTGGCTATCGGTCAGGCAAGTGAACTTAGATTGGCGGTCAGGCAAATGAATTTAGATTTAAGAAAATAAAATTATTGTTTTTTAAATGTAGACTGCTGGTACCCCAACTAGATTGGATTGGTTGAACTTGGCACAGCACTTGTAAGCCTGACACACACACTGGCTAGCGGTCAGGCAAATGAATTTAGATTGGCGTCAGGCAAATGAACTTAGATTTAAAAATAAAATTATTGGTTTTTTAAATGTAGACTGCAGGTACACCACTAGATTGGATTGGTTGAACTTGGCACAATACTTCTAAGCCTGACACACACACTGGCTAGCGGTCAGGCAAATGAACTTAGATTGGCGGTCAGGCAAATGAACTTAGATTTAAGAAAATAAATTATTGTTTTTTAAATGTAGACTGCTGGTACCCCAACTAGATTGGATTGGTTGAACTTGGCACAGTATTTGTAAGCCTGACACCCACACTGGCTAGCGGTCAGGCAAATGAACTTAGATTGGCGGTCAGGCAAATGAACTTAGATTTAAGAAAATAAAATTATTGTTTTTTTAAATGTAGACTGCAGGTACACCACTAGATTGGATTGGTTGAACTTGGCACAATACTTCTAAGCCTGACACACACACTGGCTAGCGGTCAGGCAAATGAACTTAGATTGGCGGTCAGGAAAATGAACTAAGATTTAACAAAATAAAAGTTTTGTTTTTTTAAAAGAAGACAACTAGTAAACAAGATTGTAATGGTTGCACTGTGCACACACAGTATAAGTTGTGAGCCTGACACACACACTTGCTAGCAGGGGCTAGCAGGGAGACAGGCAAATGAAGTTAGATTAGACAGAAAAAAACAAAACAAAAAAAATGTTATAGCCTTAAAAAGGGCTTTTTGGGGTGCTGTGTTTACAGCAGAGATCTGATGAGTCCTTCAGCACTGCACTGGACACATAATAAACTGGCCTAGCTATTAATTTCCCTATTCAATTAACATCACCTACACTCTCCCTCCTCTCAGTAAGACTGCAAGTTAGTTATGATTCCAAAATGGCTGCTGTCCATGAGGTAGAAGGGTCTGGAAGGCAGGGTATGATGCTGATTGGCTGGAATGTGTCTGCTGACTGTGAGGTGCAGGGTCAAAGTTTGCTCAATGATAAAGTATAGGTGGCGGATTGAACATTGCATATGTTCGCAGTTCACCGCGAACGCGAACATGCTATGTTCGCCGGGAACAGTCCGCCGGCGAACTATTCGCGACATCTCTAGTGAGCACCTCTCATCAATAGTTGTTAACATGCTGCTGAGAGTTGTTCCTTGATGCTATACACTACACTGCCCATACATCCCTACAGAGTCTGTATTTGCATATGCAGCAGTGGCTACACCCATAACTGTGGTCTCAATTGGATGTTTACTAAATGTAAATATATCTGGCATTTGCTGTGTCTGTTTCTCACATATATGATGCCGCCCACAAGTGAAAGTGATACGTTAGATTCCTAGATTTGATGGATACAATCCATCTATCTCTAGAGAAGCTCACATCACAGTCTTATTGGTGGGCAGACTTTCCATGTGATTAAAGTTATCTATGTGTGTGTGGTGTTTATGTGATGTACATATTGGTGTGATATTCACCTGGCAAGGAGGCCAGATCCAGTGTAGCCACCAGGCCTGGAGCTTTGGGTACGACCCCTGCTTCCATCATCTCCTTCAGGAACCTCTCCCACTCCATGTACTGGACAGTCACTGGACAGTCACTATGGTGCCACCACTTGGAACTCTTGCTGCTCTGGCCTCCTCTTCCATCATCCTCCTGACCTTTGCCTGGCTGTCGCCATAATGATGCCTTACATACAGTACCTTAACATCCCTATGTGCAAAACCCAGCTCAGTAACTGTGGCTACTGCCCAGCTCTTACAGTTTCTCAGGAAACAGTTTGTTTGTAATGAAGTGGGGGTGAGTGATAAATCTCAATACACGATAAATGCTATTTCAGCAATCACTTACTAATAATAAAGATTTATACAATTACACATATTTTATAAGATACACTTATTTCCATCATAATGTTTACAGATTGCCGCTCTATAAGCCATATCTTACACACTCCTAGACCCCCCCTCCATTCCCACACTCCCTACATCTCCTTCCCTCCACTTCTACCCTCCCCTATGTTTTCTTTCCTCCCCTCCACTTCCTCCCTCCCTATGTCTCCCACCGTCCTCTCAACTTCATCTCTCCCTACAACTCCCTCCCTCTCCTCTACTTTATCTTGAGTCATGAGATTTAAAGGTCATAAGTGATCAGGTGATATTATTTAAATTGAACTCAATATTTACAGCGTCAGTCACATATAAAATAAGGATGAAGTAGTGGCATATTTTGTTTATATGTAGCTAGAAAAAAGGTTTACATGTATAAAACCAATAAAAGAAGAAAGAGACACTCCATTTATATTGAGAGCAAGTGATATTTAATATACCAGGTACTATCCAACAAGATAAATCTGGGATTAAGTAAAAACTAAAAGACAACTGTAAAATTAGAAGCTACCAAAGAAATTGAAAACAAGGTCACTTAAAAATTATTTATTTATTGAAAACGTATTTAATAAGGGAAAAAAAGGGGGAACATAATGTCACCAGGTTAAAAATACAATATTTTTATTTTGAATTCATTTGTATTTTAAAATAAAAAATATTTTAAAGTGAAATAAAATAAAAGTTGCATTTTAAGATAATTTGTTCTATAAAAGTAGGCAACAGGAATGGAGCAAGAACTATAGAAAATCACAGGGGGAAGATACAGGAGCAAGCAAAAGTTCTCACAGGATCCTACAACTGAGAGTCACTGAGAGGAGGTCAGAGTAGCAATAAATAGTCCCAGATGAGGTGTGATTGGCTAATAGAAAGACTGTGTGTTAACAATAACCAATCAGGAGAGACAGCATCAAAGGCTAGGTGCAGTACTTCTGACAAATCTGTCTAGAGTGTTGTAGCTGCTGTGGTACGAGACTGTCGTACATGTCATACTTGTGCAAAATCGCGAGACTGAACCCAGGTGTAGACCCTGACATATTTCAGAATAAACTGGGTTTGAGTTAACTAACTTGGATTTGAATTAGGGTGATCTCTTTAATTTTTCCGGAAGTTCGGTTAGAGTATATGACAAGCTAGTAGATAAGCACACTTCTTACAAGCATCAAATACTCCATGCTCATGAAGGGACTAGGTCACAGCATTAAGTGCGAAAAGTATAGATGTTTACAGTTACAGCATTATAGGAATCATCTATCAAGCAAGGCTAGAAGATGACAGCTAATGCTCTAATCTACCTAAATTATTGTTGGGCTTTTATTATTATTAGCTCTATTCCACACACTGTATAAAAGAAAAGAAAATTTTGTTTATGTTAAAGAACTATGTGCCTGATATATCTCTCACGGCATGATTTACTAGAATCTCTTATTTCTGCCAGACTGATCAATAGAAATTTGAGCTGTACATCTGTAATCATTACACCCAGGATTTTTCCATCAGTTAAATGTGATGAAGTGGGTGCTACCTAACATTTGACAAGGTTGTGGAAGATCTAACAACAAATAGTTGAAGGTGAACATGCTGTAAGTGTTTGAAAACCGACAGCTGTGCCTGAATAATGCAAATATGTTCTCACAATCTTTCAATAAGTCAAGAAGCTTGTATCTGCATTGAGAAGGTTAATGTCTAATTTCACAGAATGAACAGGTCTTGTGTGAATCAAAGGTGGCATGTAAATAGGGCTGTCATGTATTAACAATAATGAAATCCTACAAGGTAGTGTACTATGCTGTTATAAAAAAGAAACATTGTACTGAATAAGGCCGGGTAGTTTGAGCTAATATTTCTCTTTTCATTATGTTAAGGTTGTTTTAGTCACCTCTTTATTTGCCAAGTTTGATCTATATCGCTGCCAGTCACATATATAGAAACCAGAAGAAAATGTGATGTGAAGTACAAAATGAACACATTGCTTGCTTTGTTGCTTTTTAAGTTTCGAGGTGACTTTCTAAACTTAATCCAAAATGAAAAGTTATTTAAGGATAGTGGAAAAAATGAAGTATCAACTACCCTGCAGCAATGTGCTGTTGATCTGGCTCAAAGATTAATGATACTCTTCATTCTATCTTTATGACCAGAAGCATTGATCTATTTTGATTTAGTAAAATGAGAATCTGTTTTTTTTCTTTTGTTCCTTTGAGCAACACACTGAATTAGGTTAAAAACGTTGTTTGAATATTTAAGATTATTCTTTATGGCATTTTTCTTTTTATACTCCTCAAACTAATTAATCAGATGTTTCAATTGAGGCAAATTTAAAGGAAACAGCAATGCAAAACAAGCCAAGTAATATCTGTTCTATGGTGCCGTTAAATGTATAGTACCTTCAGAAGCAGAACATTTTTATGTAGTTAAATTTGTTTAGAAACATAACATTTGTCACGTGGTTAACATGTAGACATATTTCTAGTAAGAAATTCCTTTTAGAAAGGTAACTTTTAAAACTCACAAAGCTGCAAACTGATTATAAAATGTAGGCTTGTGGCTTGCGACGATCAGAGGGGGTGCAAGATTTGTTTGTGAAGTACTGTTTGGCTCCACTGACGTAGGTTTGCTAAAGTACTGTAATCTGTAGGAGACTACAGTGCCTTTGCATTTATGTTGTAGTCTGGCCAGTAACAGTAGTAGCCAGGCTGCATGCTGAAGTATAGGGTGGCAGGTTACAGCCCACAGCTTCATGAAGTATTGGAGTAAACTAAATAATAATTTTGGGGCAATTTTGCTTACTTAATGGTCACTGATTAGTTATAAATGACATAGTAGTTTATATTATAGTATAGTATAGTATGATATAGTATATTATAATCAATATTTTGTGTTTTATGTCAACGGGTCTAGAGGGATTTTTTCCTGACTCCCAAAACTGAAAAAATGCATTATTGCTTTGAGTAATGTCCTACCTATTCTGTATGAATTGTCATAATCCGATATGCTCTTTTATTTAAACTTTATTCAACTGCCTTATTTAAAGTTATTTATCAAATCTGCTGTCACATGAGTTCCACATCCTGACTACACTTACTCTCAAGAACTCCTATTTAGCTTACTGTAAATTTCTTAAGATAGAAAAAGTTTTCAGGGAGAGAATCTCAGTATAAGTTATTACATCATTATGGTAATATCCTCTCAGTTGAATGCTTATCGTAATTTACGTGGTGTGGATGCTAATTAATTTTATTGGCATATAAGCTGCTGTGTCGTTCTCTATTCAAGTCAGTTAACACCATAGCCACAGGCATATTTCGTTTTTTTTGCTGCCATAGGCCATTCAAATTTGTGTGCCCACCAAACCCCATTTGTTGCCCCTTCCTTCCCCTTTCTATATCTCAAATAATAAGTTGATGTGTTTTTATGTGAGGAGTGAAGTGCACTTACAAACAGAAATATCACTGCAAATAGCCATTTCTAAACACATACAAACATATTTCAATCTATTGGACTGTATCTTTAGGCCCTGCCCTCTGAAAATACGCTGCCCTAGGACACCCTTAACCATAGCTTATGGAGTGCTGTAGATTATAATGTTGTTGAATTAATTATCTTTTGTAGTTTCATAATATTCTGTGACAGAGTTATCTAAGGGGTTTATGTAAGCTACAGACTCTGTAAAGTTGTATTTCCCAGTAGAACTGCAGGGGTTAACTTTCTGGATCAGGTAAATAGCTGCACCTGGACAGCCCTGATTTAAGAATGCTCCTAGAGTAGAAGAGGGGCTGCTTATGGACTGATTGTTTGCAGTTTTTATGACCTGGAGAAAGACACACAGTGAAACAGCAGCCTGTAGCTAATGTCCCCTTGGAGCAGAGGTCAGACCTGGAAATCTGAAAAAATATGCAAGCCAATGATTTTACAAACTGTTGAACTGTTTATTGTCCAGCCGAGAAGAGATTATTAGTGGGAAAACTGTCATATTGGTTAAGGCAGTACTTCAGTGGAAGCTAAGCCTATTATTATATTTTCATTGATTTGTTTTGTTTGTTAGATTTGTATCAGTTTATACATTTAAATAAACTTGGAAACGCCTTCTTGTATTTTGTTCCTCCATTAAAGTGCCCTAAAAAAATGGTCACAACCCTTAAAGGTATACAGAAGTTTCATGGGTTTCAAATGTTTCTAGAAAAAAGCCAACATTTGTAGAAAAATCTGATATTATATTGAAAAATTGAATAGCCTCTGTGTCCTCCTGATTGGCCAAAACAATTTTTGAAATGAATGCCTATTTAGCCCTGGGTTTGTAGAGGGTGTCAGCCCTGTTTTTCAACTGTCAGAAATGACAAGATATTTTGTAATTTAATGGTAAGTGTTTAAATATTTATTTTAGTATTTTTTTATGCAAACTAATGTTTGCTTACACTACTGATTATCTTCTATCAGATGCATTCGTAATCCAGCTCAGTGCCTTTAAGGAGACTGTTTACTCACAATTCCTAATCTCTTAATTTGCAAACCTAATCCTTGCAAAAATGAACGCAGTTTGTATTAAAAATATCTGTGCAAGAGATATTCAAATTTTTGTTGGAAATAGTTAAAGTGAACAATTTTGTTATATTGAAACTATTCTATTAAAAGTTTTAACCTACTTGTCATCCAATTTGTTAACTATTAGATTTTTTTTTTTTTTTTTTATTGGATAGGGACCTCAGGAAATGGATGTAGAAATGGAATATATTTTATATAATTAATTTTACCCCAACATTTTATACATCTTGAAATTATATATTGTCCTTCAGAACTTCCCCTCTATGAAACTAGGGCCCTATTTAAATTCGGAGCTGATTAAATAATAGGTTGAAAACGCAAGTCCTACGTAGTTTAAAAATGAAACCATTTCCCGACGCTATAAATTCAAAGTGCTGCGAGATACGAGCAGTTGGATGCGAATGCGTAAACGTTAGGATTTGCGCATGAGTTACGATATCTCGATCACTTTGCGTATGAAAAGAGCGCGAAATACGTGATACGTACCACTTAACCCTGACGGCAGTATGCATTTAAAAGGGAGCCAAAAACAGAACATAATTGACTGTGCTGTAGCTTTGCAAGTAGACACACAGGTCTAGGCGTTGGTGGGTTTTTGGTGAGCAAGGAGAGAGAGAAGAGAGAGGAGAGAGGAGAGATTTCAATTTTGAACTAGCAGATAATTTAACCCTTTGTTTACAATACACATAATTACTGATATCACATAATTCACACAACATAGATTAATACGTACACATAGCAACAACCTAGTGGTAGGCCACTGCACACCTACACCCCCCCCAAGACTTCCCCCCCCCTTCTCCCCCCACACATAATACTACACACATAATACTTGCATCTTTTTTTCCTCCTCCTAAACCAACACAAAGATAATCTTGCTTTATCGTTAATTTTTTTTTCAGAGGAGTTTAGAGGAGAGGAGGTGGTAAGGCAAGAGAGGCGCGGAGGAGAGTGAGGAAACATCGGAGGAGAGGAGGAGGATGGGAGGAGAGAAGGAGGAGGAGGAGGGAGAGGAGGAGGAGGGAGAGGAGGAGGAGGTGGAGGGAGAGGAGGTGGAGGAGAGGAGGAGGAGGAGGAGGAGGTGGAGGAGAGGAGGAGGAGGAGAGCAAGGAGGAGAGCAGGGGGGGAGGGAAGTGCCCCAGAGCTAGGCATTCTAGTGGAAGGGGCAGAGGGTCAGGGGCTGATCCTCCTTGGTGGGAGTAGTGGGGAGAGGGAGCGGCCCCCAGGGATAGAACAGGAAGACCAGGCACGTCTGTAAGGAACGGGTTGTGGCAAGGCCCAGGGCCCCCAATTATAGCCCATGAGGAGATCCAGGTTCTCCTCAGGGAAATCTGTGCCCGCCAGGGAATTATATGTGGTGGCAGAGACATTAATGCAGCCAGAGGCAGCAGGCCTGGTCCCAAATTGCCAGAGCTGTGTCGGCAAGTAGGGGTTACTAATAGGGACTGGAGGTTAGTGCGGCACAAGTTTGACGATTTAAAGATGGCTGTGAAAAGAAAGATGTCCGATGAGGCAGCAGCAGCACGTCAGACTGGTGGTGGGCCCGCGGTCACTTATGTTTATAAGGAATGGGAGAGGACAGTGATGCGCTTCATCCCTTCTGAATCTGTGGTGGGAATACCAGGGCAGATGGACACAGATCGTCCTAACACCCTGCAACGTGAGTATCATATCACACACATGGTTGGCTGAGATTGTGGGGGGATGGGCTGTCTAAAAGCCTGCAGATAACATGCTGTATGTATGTATGTATGTATAAATAGGCTTGTGTTCTGGCTGTTGTATATAATGAGCTGTATCCCTCTAGAACAGGGGTGGGTAAGGAGGGCCACATACATGCCGGACTTTCAGGATATCATGCTGTATGTATGTATGTATAAATAGGCTTGTGTTCTGGCTGTTGTATATAATGAGCTGTATCCCTCTAGAACAGGGGTGGGTAAGGAGGGCCACATACATGCCGGACTCTTCAGGATATCCTTTTTGGGCACAGGTGAGTCAATCAGGATGACTGAAAGGCGATTGTCTCACCTGTGTGGCCTCAGGCCTGAACCTGCCCACCCTTGCTCAAGAATTATACGGCCTCCTACACCCCTGCCCACACAACAGGGATAATTCACATCCAATAGCACTGTAAGCCCTATGGTTGACTAAAAAATTTATGGCGGGCGACAATAACAATTTCAGACCTGGTAGCAAAACCTATCATGTTCATAATTTGTCTCCTGATATGTCAATTTTTAATTATATCCAGATTTAATTGCAATAGAGCAGGGTGTCAAAGTCAAACTTGCTGTGCTGCGCACAGGCCTGTATATGTGGATTTCCTTTATGTGAACAGATGAGTCCAATAGACTTAATGACTTGGAGAATGATATGTCTCAGCTGGGTGCAGCATGGCTATCCACAAATGCAGGCCTGACTTTGGCCTCCACTCCGATCGTGAATAAAATTTGGCTGTGCGGCATATGTGGATACAGACTCTGTAGCACTGCATGTGTGTCATATACTGTCCTAACCTGGCCCATGTCTCAGCTGCATATTAACAACCATTGCTGGAAACTTGTCGATTGGTCAGTCTCACACACTGCACAGCAGATGCAGCAGAGCACGTGTCTGAGGCACATGCAGTACACATTCATATGAGCCATGATCCACAATGCTCATTATGCAGCCCGTGGCTCATCTGTGTAACACAAGCACCACAGTCACTCACAGGTGACCATGATGTCAATGATATGTAAATGCATAGCTGCAATTGTGTATGGCAACCAACTGAAATATATGTTTATTCCATTGCAGTATCCACAGATTCAGAAGAGGAGGAGGCAGCTGAAGTGGCCCAGGACATTCAGGAGGGCCCGGGACCATCCACATCACTTGCTCATACGGAGCGGGAAGTGATGCCCGGGCCCTCTTCGGCGTGGCCACCTCAGGGCCTGCACCAGCCACACCATCCTGTGCCTCTCTCAGTGGCTCCACCCTCAGCGGCTCCACCCTCAGCGGCTCCACCCTCATCCTGGGCTCCTCCCTCATCCTGGGCACAGCCCTTATCCTGGGCACAGCCCTCATCTGGTGCTCCACCCTCACCCTGGGCACAGCCCTCACCCTGGGCACAGCCCTCACCCTGGGCACAGCCCTCACACTGGAACACAGCCCTCACCCTGGGCCCAGCCTCACCCTGGGCTCCCCCCTCATACTGTGCTCCCCCGACATACGGGGCACCGCACTCAGCCTGGGCTCCACCATGGGCCCCGGAGGAGTGCCCCGGCCACAAGTGCCCCGGGAGGAGGTGCCCCGGAGGAAGCGCCCGGGAGGAAGTGCCCCGGGAGGAAGTGCCCCGGGAGGAAGTGCCCGGGAGGAAGTGCCCCGGAGTCGCCGGCCGCGGAGTCGCCGGCCGCGGAGTCGCCGGCCGCCCAGCCGCCAGCCGCCAGACCTCCAGGTCCTCGGCCACATCTCCTGCCCAATTACAGAACATCATGGCTCACATTGACGAAGAGGACCAGGCCCAAAGCCAGCTAGCAAGTCAAATGCTGGCCATCAGTGAAAATCAATTGGCAGTTAGCAGGGCCATCCTGGCTGGAAATAGGGTCATCTCAGCCACCACACGGGCCATATATGCTGAGATGAGGAGGCACAACCGAAGGATGGAGAGATATGAGGAACGCGCAAGCCGGGAGAGACGCGCATTATTGCGTAATCTCCATCGCCAGCCCATACCTCTCCAGCCTTCGGTTGTCCAATCTCAACCTGAGATGTCTGCCTCCTCATCTCAGACATCGCCCACCCATGAACCCCAGCCACCTGCTGTAGTGGCACCCCCTGATCCCACACCAAGGCGTGGAAGAGGGAGACAGGCCGCGGGCACAGACGGTGGGGGCCCGCTAACTCGGAGTAGGAGGTGTTAGGACCATCCGAGAGGGCCTCCTGACCACTCCTCACAGAATCCAGATTGTTATACATGTTGACATAATATTGGCTACAGAGTGTGTACATGTCTGGTTATGTTGAACATTTTAACAATTGATGTTCAATGTGGATTGACCTTGAGCTTAAATGCTGTATTTAATCATAATATTGTTCGGAATGAGACATTGTTTTTGTCTTTGTAGGTGTTAATAGACAAATCTCACAACTATGAAGACATTGTATTCATCTTCGAGCAGTACAATACCATCATGTGAGTAAACACTCAAACCAGTTCCCAACGGGCATTCTATCAGGATTATTCCCCACTGCAGATGGCTCTGAAATGAAATATATGACTACATATCTTTTCACTAAGAAACATGACTGTGTGATCTTCCATTATATGATCAGTGTACAGGCTA